>SNQJ01S0069009.1:11830-50976 GCA_010110895.2 Picea sitchensis
TTTTTTTTTTTGGATTATTTATTAAATTAAAACATCTTAATAATTAAGGGTCGTTACATTCTGTTGAGGGAGAGAAGAGCCACTACTCTGGCTCACATACAGGATGCAGCCGTGGAAGTAGAATCTAACATACTACATGTTGATCGACTCAGGGATAAGGCTGATAGAGATATATTTAGGAGAAGACCTGAAGCCTCCCCATCCCATTCCTCTCCCCTTCTCCTTCAGTCGGATGAAGTAACTAGAATGCTAAAATCGCTTTCGGCTAGGATGGAAAAGTGGGAGTTAGAAGGGAAGCCAATGTACAAAAATCCCTAGAATGTTGATAATAGAGGTTTCAAGAGACCTAATAACAATGTGCCTCAGGATTTTCCAAGGGAACAAAGGGGGAAAGACAAAGAAGATCAAAGGATTCAAACCCCCCTCCAAAATAACCTAGTTGCTCATGAGGAAGGAGAAGAGATAGATGAGCTTGACCCTGAAATTCACTGTATTGAAGAAACTTCCCCTTTTCTCCATTTGACTCTGTCTGCATATGAAGAATCCCTTATGAACATTCAAATTAATGAGTTAGGTAAAGGTGAAAAGGCCAATAACACCTCTAGAAAATACCCTCTCAGGTCAAAGAAGAAAGAAGGAAACTTTGATAGCCAAGAACAACCCCTCATAGCAGAAAGGCCTACTAAATTTGCAGCAACCACTACTAAAGAAAAGAAAACTCAGAATGCTTCGCCAGCAGTCAAAGAACCTGTCTCTGAGGTAAGGGAAGCTCCTAAGCCTATTTCCTCTTTTAATTTTGAGCATGAAATTCAAAAGATCATAATTCTTGTCCCCCTCTTAGAGATAGTTAAAAATGAAGACTTCAAAAGGTCCCTCTCCAAACTACTACAATCTAAGTCCCCCCAGCCTTCCTCTGACTCAGTGAACCTTCAAGATGAAAATCCAACAGTCATCCTAGGTCCCATGGTGGAAGATAGAGATGATTCATCCCCTCCCTTATACACCTCCCTGAACATACACGATAAAGTGTTGCATAATTGCCTCATGGATTCAGGAGCTTCCCACAACCTTATGCCCAAAAAAGTCATGGAAGAGTTGGGACATGAAGTGACAAAGGCTTATCATGATTTGTAATATTTTGATTCAAGGAGGGTGCAATGTCTTAGAGTCATCAAAGACTTGGTGGTCTCTTTATTTCAGTTGCCAATGAAGAGTGTGGTCATGGACATTGTGGTAGTTGATGTTCCCCCCAAGTTTGGCATGCTATTGTCTAGGTCTTGGATTAAAAGACTTGGAGGAACATTACAGATGGATCTCACATATGCCACAACTCCATTCTTTGGAGGGGAACACAGGAGGTTGTACAGAGAAGCTCAACTATCCTATATTGTCAATGATGAAGCAAACCCCACCAATCATCCCAACTTTGCACTTGACACTGATTTGGGGTCTAGTTTGTTGCAGATCACTGAAACTCCTGGAGCCCCTCTACAAGTCAGAAAGAAGCCCATTTTTAATCAAGAGATACCTCCTCCGACCATATTTGTTTGGAATATGTTCTTTGACAGAGCTTCTTCCAGTATAGGCGCTAGCGCCGGAGTGGTTTTCATGTCACCTTGTCAAGAGACCATATCCCTGTCATACAAGCTGAAATTTGAAACCACCAATAATGTGGCAGAGTATGAAGCTCTTGTTATGGGTATGAGGGCTACAAAATAAATGGGAATTAGAGAGATGGAAGTGTTCGGAGATGCTGAATTGATAATCCAACAAGTCAGGAATGTTTATTGGGCCAAGCATCCTCGGCTCAGAAGTTACAGAAACGAGGTATGGGACCTGATTGATAATTTCTTCTCGGCTTTCAACATTTCTTTTGTCCCAAGGGAGGATAATACTTCGGCCGATTCCTTAGCTGTCTCAGCTAGTCTGATCAGAATCCCTCTGCCGCTGAAGATCACATGTGGGGTCGAGATAAGATACAGGCCATCCATCCCAGACAATGTAAAGCATTGGAAGGTATTCGAAGACGATCTTGAGATCGAAAAATTTCTTAAGTCTGTCGATGAGTTTTATGCATTGCACATTGATAAGGACCTTGATCTTGAAGGTGACCCTCACTTTGAGGTATTCTTAAATAAAATTGTTAATCACCATATTGTTCAACTGCCAACAATCACATTCCAAGGGAACTAGTCCCTTTAGAAAGACTGTTCGATGGGAATGATGTGGCAGTAAAAAATAAAATTTCAGGAGGAGATGCTGATACATCTAAGTGCAACATTGGCACACAGGAGGAGCCTAAGTTTGTTAAGTTGTCAAGCAGCTTGACTCAAGAACAGAGGGCCAAATACCCTGAATTATTAAGAGAATTTGTTGATGTGTTTGCATGGACCTATGAAGACCTCAAGACATATGACACATCTGTCATTGAACACAAGATCCCACTGAAGGAAGAAGCCAAACCATTTAGGCAAAAGCTAAGACAGATAAATCTCGTGTTGCTACCTGTCATGGAAAGAGAGGTGAAGAAGTTGTTAGATGCCCAAATCATTGTCCCCTTAAGATACTCCGAATAGGTGGCCAATTTGGTCCCGGTGAGGAAGAAAAGTGGAGAAATCAGACTCTGTGTTGATTTCAGGAACCTGAACAGGAGCTCCAAGAAAGACAATTATCCCCTGCCCAACATGGAACACATATTGCAGAGGGTAATTGGTGCATCTAGGATATCCATGATTGATGGTTTCTCTGGTTATAACCAGATATCAGTCATACCCGAGGACAGAGAAAAAACGGCCTTCACCACTCCTTGGGGCACATTCATGCCAAAATGCCTTTTGGATTGATGAATGCAGGAGAAACATTTCAGCGAGCCATGGATATAGCCTTCATTGGGGAGAAGTATCAGTTTTTGGTGATCTATCTGGATGACATCACAGTCTTCTCCGGGTCAGACAAAGAGCATTGTTGTCACCTGAGGAAAGTTTTCTTGAAATGTCAGAGGTTTGGCCTGTCCTTAAACCCCAAGAAATATTTGTTTGCTATGAAGGAGGGGAAACTGTTATGTCATATAGTATCAGTAGAAGGAGTTAGGATTGATCCTAGCAGGGTAGAGGAAATTCAGACCCTGTCACTTCCCCAGTCTAGGAAGGAAGTTCAGGATTTTTTAGGGAATATTAACTTTCTGAGGAGGTTCGTCTCAAATTTCGCTGAGATGGTGAAACATATCACATCCATGCTCAGGAAAGGAAATGAAGTTAAATGGACTGTTGAACCCAAGGAATCTTTTATCCAAATAAAGAAGGCATTGACTGAGGCACCTGTGCTGATCAATCCTAATTATTTCAAGGATTTCCTAATTTTTTCTTTTGCTTCTTTTGATACAGTAGCAGTGGTCTTGTTGCAGAAAAATGAGGAAGGGTGAGAACAACCCATTTCATTCTTTAGAAAGGCATTGAGAGATGCAGAAGTCCGATACGAGATCATGGAGAAGTAGGCCTATGCCTTAGTGAAAGCTCTCAAAGCTTTCAGATTCTATGTCTTGCACTCAAGGGTCACTGCATACGTCCTTTCATCCTCTGTGAAGGACATTCTTATACAGCTTGACATAGATGGGAGAAGAGGTAAATGGATTGCCATGATCATGGAATTTGATCTAGAGATTAATCCCACCAAGTTGATAAAGGGGCAGGGTTTAGCCAAGTTGTTGGCTAAATCCAATTGAAAAGCCTTTGGAATTAGCTTCATCAATGCTTGTTCAGAAAATTAGCAAGCTGATTCGTCCAACAAGAGTTCTCAGGGTGACTTATCACTGGCAGAATGCGCCTGGTACAGAGAAATTTTGTATTTTCTGCAAGAATTGAAGCCTCCTGATGGAATGGGAAAGAGCAAGGCAAGAGATTTAAAGCTCAAGGCAGTCAAATATTGCCTCATTGACCAAGCTTTATACTAGAAATACCCTCTAGGGGTATTTTTAAGGTGCCTGAATCCACAAGAAGCCCAGAAAGTTATGTTTGATTTCCATAGTGGCATTTGTTGGGGTCATCATTTATGGAAGACCATAGCTCACAAAATCCTCAGGGATGGGTATTACTGGCCCACTTTATTCGCTAATGTCTGCAGAGGAATCAGAGCTTGCATCAAATGCCAAAAGTTCTCAGGAAAGAAGCAGCTCAAATCTCTACCACTAAAGCCTGTAGTAGTTTCGACACCCTTTCAGCAGTGGGGATTGGACTTCATTGGAGAAATTCATCCTCCCTCAAGTGACCAACACAGATGGATCCTAACTGCGATAGACTATTTCACCAAGTGGATAGAAGCTGCCCCCACCAGGAGTACTTCTCACAAAGTAATTATCAGCTTCCTGGAGGACATCATAGCCAAATTTGGCTTCCCTAGAAGAATTGTCACCGATAATGATGCCTCTTTCAGGTCTAAGCCTCTGGTTAAGTTCTGTGAATAGTTTGGGATTTCACTAGTGCACTCCACTCCCTATTATCCTCAAGGAAATGGACTGGCGGAGTCTTCTAATAAAGGCCTGATCAAGGTCATTAAAAAATTATTGGAAGACAATACAAGGGTCTGGGATTCAAAACTCAAATTCACTCTATGGGTTGATCGAGTGACCACAAAGAGGTCCCTAAACACCTCACATTTCCAACTTGTTTATGGGACAGAGGTTATTTTTCCTACTCAACTCGCTTTATCTGTGGCAAAATTCTTTCAGGACCTTGAAGGAGAACTAGACCATATGGTCAGGAGAATTCATCAAATGGTGGAAGTGCAGCAGATCAAGGAGAAGGTAATGAACAGGACCTACAGTCATTAGAAGAAGGTCAAGCAAGCCTTTGACAGGAAGATCAGGAAAAAGGATTTCGAGCTAGGTGATCTAGTGCTCAAGTGGGATGCACCCAGGCAGGATAGAGGAAAACACAATAAGTTTGATGCCCTCTGGATTGGGCCTTTCAAAATCTCTGAAGTATTCTCAAACAACACTTACAGGTTGTAGGATTTGGAAGGCAAAGAAGTTTTTAATGGCCCAGTAAATGGGCATTTCATGAAAAAATGTTTTTTCTGAGCCGGAGACGGCTCCTTTGTTTTTGTAAATATTGTTTTCTATTTTCGTCTTAATAAATGACTCCATATCCCAACAACAAGGAACTGGAACTGAAAAACATTCCTTAGAGAATCACAGGGATGACTCTATCCCCCATAGAGCCTAATGTTAGCACCTAAACATGTAATAAGGGGTATTTTTCCTAAAACGCACCCTGCATTGGCGAAAAGAGGGCAAGTAGTGGCGTAAAAACCCACTTATCCTAAGTTGGGGCGCAACTGTGCATTTGCATAAGCGGCAAGAAAATCTGGGCAACCATAATCTATGTGCACAGATCTGCAATCAGGCTTGGTTTCCGGACCCCCCCTCGCCATTCTACCTTTAAGCGGGCGGGGGGGGTCCGAAATTGGCCGTGCATCTCTCAACGGCTTGGATCGGAGCACTCAGATCTGTGGTCAAGGTTGGATTCTGNCAGCGGACCCCACATTGTCCCATCTCCAATATCCTCCACCTTCCCCCGTACATATTCCATTCAGTGCCATCCTGGCTCATCCCTTTCCCCTTTTCTCTCATTCCCACCTGTCACCTCCTGCCAAGTGTTCTCCCCTCATCCTCCAACTCATCTTTCCTCCTTCCCTCAAGCCTTCCACCTTGCGGTTTCCTTGTCATTATTCCCATGGCACTTTTCCTAGTCATTAGTTACCACAACCCTCTTCCCTTCGACTACATGGCCCCTCTCCAGCTCATCACCCACTCACCCCCTGCCATGTGTCTCTCTTTCTCTCCCAGTCGCCTCCATCTGTATGGTCGTCTCTATTCCTTATCCACTCGAGCCCCGCACTCCATGTCTCCTCTGCCCATCCACCACTTCCCATTGTGCGCCCTAGCCTTCGCACTGGCCTCCACATCTTATCCATCAAGTCGTTCAGCCAATCCAGGTGGTGGCGCAGGAAGACCTCCACATCCCAAAGGTGCGGAGTTGGCTGGGCCATTCTCAATCCCAAGGAAGCAGTTATGGAGGCAGTTGGTGGTGGTTAGACATCGTCTCCACCATAAATGGAAAGTCCGACAATGAATTTAAAGGACGTTGGTTCATCCGTAGGACTGTCAGGAGGTCGATTGCTTCTGTCATAAGTGCACAATCGTTCAGAGACTGCATGTGCAGATTGTCAATGGACATGCAGACATAATGTTTTTAATACAGTGTCTCAGTTTCGCTGTTGTTGTTTTTATTTGAGTATATGTAGGTAATTTTGCCATTTTTGTAATCTATCGATGGTAGAGCACAACTCCTGATTGTAAAGCTTTAATCTAGCCTCTAGTTCTCTGGTTATAGAAAGAACATTTGAGATTTCTTGTTTAATGGTAGACAACTTCTTATTTCCCCTTTTCCTTTGAATCTAAGATCCCGAGCATGAATGATCTAGTCGGGTGTTGCATTGCTATATTATGTAGGTTTGATTTTATCAGTTTTGCAATCTTCTTGGGTTCATTTTGAAGTTGTTCGGCTCTGAGTGGATCTCATAGCCGAAAATTTTCCTCTTTTGTGAAGGTTGCTGGAAGACCTGACATCCAGAGCAGACTTTATTTCCCCTCTCTCTCCCCACTTACTCACCACTATCATTATTACTGGCTTAAGTTACGTCAAGACCTCATGTGTCACTACTGTTCCAACCCAGTTTTCTGAGTTAGAACGATACTGTTCTGAGTTTACTTCCATATGATCACTCCTTTATAAACAAACGTGACATAAACTGATGGGCGTCGGGCTCTTCTCCTGCTGCAATCCAGGAGTGACTTCCATCGCCAACAAGTTGGTTAACCCTAAAATAAAGAAAGTGGGTTAAGATGGTTAAAAGGTAACCCCTTGAGGAAGCTACATGAAAGTATAAATAAGAGGCAAGGCTCTCTCATTTTAATCACACTTGAGAATATTGAATATCTACAGGTGGATGCGGTAACAAAAGGTTATCTAAGCTTAATTTCATAGGGAAGGTGAAGTAAAGAAGGCCGAAATTCAAGGGAGGATAAATTCTTTTGATGATGCTTTCTAAGGTATGTTATTTACAGGTCATTTCACCATTTTCGTAATAATTTGTTTTCTAGAATGATTTAGACCATGAAATTCGGAGGCCATTGAGGAAACATATCCAAGTATCTTTGGTACAAATTTCATCTTGTGGGTCATTGTATTTTTGGAGTTACTATTGGAAGATTGGTTTTTGTCATTGATGTCAACCCTAGTCATTGGTTTTGGACTGGAAGATTGATGAAGGTATTTGGACATGAAGGAAAATGCACATGAATATACAGCACCCATGGATGGATAGTATACATCATGTTGTTTCTGGTGGTATGTGGAACGTCACATGGATCCTCATGGTTGAGGAGAAATGAATTTTTGAATATGACAAAGTGAATTGAAGAAGGAAGTACATGTAGGCCGTGAAGATAATTACAAAATAAGAAAGTGTCAAGTCGGACCTAATGTTAAAAGGAAGTGACATAAATGTTATAAATAAATATCATTATACATTCATTTGAAATACAAGTCAAATTTCAGAGGAAATCAGCAGTAAAGAAGGCTATATTTCAAGGGAGGATGAAGTGTTTTGGTGATGTGTTCTAAGGTATGTTATTTTCAGGTCATCTTACCATTTTCGATATAATTTTTTTCTAGAACGATTTAGATGGTGAAATTTCTATGGTATTGATAAGACATGTCAAGGTACATGTGGTAAAATTTTCAGCTCCTGATTCTCTATAATTATGGAGATACACTCTGTGGAAGATAGGGTTTTTGACCAGTCCTGAAGCTAGTCAATAAACAAGTGTTCCGGGTAAAATAGTCATAACTTCTTCATAGAGAATCCAAATGATGTGGGACTGGTTTCATTGGAAATATTATAGACTTTAGTTTCTTTTGTGCGATTTTTAGAATCTAATGTTAAATATGGAGCGCGGGGCATTATGTACAAGTTTGGTCTTCTGAATAAACCATAATTGAATAAGGTCTACCATTCTTTCTATAACTTCCTTTTGGGGAGGATTCAAGGAGTGAAACTTGGAGAAGTTTCAGAAAATAAATTGAGTAATATTAACTACAGGATCATAGTATTCCAATAATTGAATAATTCTAGAAGTTGAAGAATTCTCATGAAGCATTATCAGGTTCTATGTGATGGTTGGTTGATGGTGATGATTTAATGTAAAGTTTTATTATCTCTCATATATTCTTGGGTAGAAGGAAGGGGAAATGATGGAGAGTTAAACCCTCTCTTGATATTGGAGGATTGTATCTTCCTCTTGGAGGTTTATCCCTCCCTTTGCATTTGGAGGTTGTAGCTACCTTTGGAAGTCATTCCTTCCCTTGAACAATAACTATTGATTATTTATCATATATTGTGCATGGTGTACTATGGTGTATTGGTGTAACTCTTATACTATTGTTCATTGCTCATTGGATATAATTGAATGGTTTAAGTATAAGTTTAAAAAGGTTTTAAATTGAACTTGATACTGATTCACCCCCCTCTTAGTATCAACAATTACACTCCATGGAAAATAGGGTTTGTGGTTAGTCCTGAAATTAGTCTGAAACAAGTGTTTCGGGTAAAAACGTCATAAATGATTCATAACATATACAAATTTAGTAAGAAAAAATGTGTTGGTTAGAGTACATTCTGTATTATTCTGTGTACAATTTTTATATCCATTCAACAAATATTCTATGTGGGGCATGCTCTACAAGTGCGCTCTCTAGAACAAGCCATAATTCAACAAGGTATGTCATTTTTTCTATAACTCCTTTTCTGAGAGGTTCCAAGTAGTGACACCTGGAGGAATTGCATAAAACAAACTGAAGAACATTGTGTATTATTTTTAGATCTTCATTCATTACAAGTACATAGTTATGATTATTTCAATTTAGGGTTTCTAACTAATCCAAAACTAGTCACGTGAGACTAAAGTAAAGTTTGATGAAAATGCTAGTCTCTTGTTGTTAAAGTTAAGGAAGGTTTGTAGGTATGTGATCGTATACACTAGGTATATTACAGATTTACAAATAATATTTGGATGATGAAATTGATGAGGGATTTTGTTTGAGGGGCATGTTGGGTACATGGTTGAGACAATTAGTTGATGAGTTGGCACATACATGAGGTGTATAGTTGATGATGTCGGTACATATTGATGAGTCATAGTGTATGAGTAGTGGATACATGAAAGGTACATACTTGGTACATGGTTGGAGGAACTTGTTACTAGTATTGTTGAAACATGGTTTATGGATGATGTAGCATACTTGTATTTGTATATTATTAGAAGCAGATATTGATCTTGGTGATGATTATGAGTTGGTTTGTTATGCTTGGTTGATGCACATATTTGAGATTTGTCTTGGTGATTCATCTTGGTGAGTAGATCTGATTTGGTTGATAATATTGATGAGATAGGTTGTTGTGATAGGTTGTTTGGATAGGTTATTCGTACAGGTTTGGTGCATGGTTGATGCACTTGTTCATGGTACAGGTTGAGGTATAGGTTGGTTCATGGTTGATGCACTTGTTTATGGTATGGGTTGATTATAGGTTGAGGTACAGGTTGGTGCATGGTTGATGCACTTGTTTATGGTACAGGTTGATTATAGGTTGAGGTACAGGTTGGTGAATGGTTGATGCATGGTTCATGTTATTGGTATAGGTTGATTGATACAGGTTTACAACAGTTTACCTCACAGTGATAGTGTGACAGTGGTTCCATCAATCTACTTATATGTCAGGGAGGTTGGATGAGGCAAGGACGGGTGGTTGTAGCCACCTTTCAATTGTAGCCAAAGAACATAGGGGGTTGTAGCCTCCTTTTGGTTGTAGCTAGAGAATTGGGGAGTTGGATATTCCCTCAGGTTGTAGCCTGAGAAACTAGGGAATTGGAGCCTCCTTCCAGTTGTAGCTAGAAAACGAAGGAAGTTGGTGATTTCAATGAATGTAATTCTTAAATACATATAAGAAAAATCATTCCATGGTTTTCTCCCTCTTTGGGTTTCCACTTAAAACACTGGTGTACTGTGTATGTGTGTGATTGCTCATTTTTTCATTGTTTATTTACACTACAACTATTGGATGATAATGCTACATTGATATAACACTTGTATTTTATGGTGAAAAAGGATTAAATTTCTCTATTATTGATTCACCCCCCCTCTGAGTAATCCAACAACTAATGCATATTGTAGTCTTACCATACTGTACAAAATGAAAAAAACCAAATTCTCATAAATTGAGCTTATTCATTCAACATTACTCTACTCTAACCAACTCTCCAATTTTCTCAAGTAAAAGAAAATTTCCATAGCGACCATGAAAGTAGCTTCACAACTGATAGAATCACATGCCTACAACTGATTAATGGATAACAACAGAGATACAAAAAAAGCCATAAATTCTTTGGAAAACCATACTCACCTTCAAATGCCAGTGATATGATGAAATCTCAAATATTCAAAGAATTTTAAAAAATAAGACTCCAACATTAGTGTTACTAGGTCTTCAAAACCAAGATCACAAACCTATTGATCTGGATGAGATGATTCCCACTGCATAAATTCTCTTTTGCTGAGAAAAAGGTGACCTCCTTTCTCCTTCAAGAACAACAATCCTTTCCCATGATGATCGAGAGAAATAAAATTTCTTTGATCATGCAATACAAATCCCCGATCAAAAACTGAAAACATATAACCTTGGAGACCATCATAAACAAACAAAGACTGTTGATTTCCTGTATGAACAGTCGGGTGCTTTAGAGCAACAATTGTTTCCTTAACAAAATAATCATGTGACACTTCAATAGTAGGATTAAAAGGTTTCCTACTATGATCAACTGAAAACCTTCCACAAAACAAATTATCCTTTGAAAAATTACCCTCGTGATCATCCTCATAATCACAATCAGATCTTGTCTCATAACTAGAAAAATAGGTAACTGTATTTTTAAATTCACTTTGCTAGTATAAGTTATGAGCATATAAATATGCATTCTCATTAGTATAAAAATCAATTTCAAGACCTAAAAAAGAATTGAAATCTGAAAATGATGCAGAAAGTTGTCCCAAATCTAACTTTGTTCATAAACATCCTCCTGTCCATATCCTTCTTCCAGTGATCTACATCCAAATCTGATTCGTGCTACTCAAAATATTTACTTTGTTCAAAAATTTCATCACAAAACTTCTTTGGCAGCCTCCCACAAGCTCAAAAATTATCCTCGATCTCCTCAACATTAGTAAAAATTTGTTCAAGGGATGAGGATTTCCTCTCTCTAAGATAAAGGAACAACTCATGATGTTGAGCTAGTGTATAATATACCATGGCAATAGTTTGAGAAGGTCATATATCCAAAGGCATATTGCGATAAAAATCGTGAAACCTCATGTTGAATGTAGCAAGGGCTTCTTCCTTCCCTCTTCTCATATTATTAAGTTCGATCAAATACTGATCAACATATTTGTTTTCACCCCAATATCTCAGAAATACACGATGAAAATCAGTCCATGAACAAATATAATAAGCCTTCATATTTCTAAACCATAAAGCAACATCCCTGGCCAAGGATTTGAAAATAACCTTAAGATAACATCCTCATGCATGATTTTGAAATTATCAATGAAATCCTCAAAAGCTTCCATGTTCTTATCAGCTGGAATATGATCGTCTCTTTTAAACACAAGAATTTATTCAAAGAACGTGGGAGGGTAAGCATTTAGGATAGGAGGCAACTTAAGAGCTTTAAAAATTCTCTGATTCTTAATTGAACTTTAGAAGGCTAAATAGAAAGGTCAACTAGTTGATTGTAAGGTTCAACAAGGACCTCAGAAGGTATATCAACTTTGTAATCCATGGGTTTACAATATGAGTCAATTTCAGGATCTTGAAATTGAAATATAAACCTCAACTCTATCAATAGGTTCACCTGATGGGATTAAATCAAGGTCAATAGTGCATGAAGAGAAAAAATATTCATTACTCATGGGAGAATATTCATTTGTAGGCTTACAATCATCTTAATAAACAAAGAATAGGATGATCCTCTTTACATGCAAAGGGAAAGACATGAACGAGCTGATGAATAAGAACAAAAGTTCATTGAGAAAGCTAATGAGATGATACCTAGTTTTTCCCTTCTGTTCTTTCATTTTGATGTCAATAGGATTCTTCCTCCAGTGGAGTCTTAGATTGTGGAGTCACCAGGTGAATGATATGCAGTCTGATATATGTTCACTTCTTGTTCACCATCAAGAAGAGAATATGATCGATGTCGTTCTCCCAGGGAAGATTACTTCATTCTTTCTGTTCCCCGGCAGCAATGCCAAAAGATGTTAGCACTAGAAGTTGAATCTTGACTGATAAAGAGTCAATCCTAGCACACCTTGTTTCAAAATGTTTAAAGAAAATATTTTTAGAGGGGAGGGAGAATCACACTCTTGATCTCAATGTAGCTAGATGAATGAGCTATTAAAACCTCTTCCCTATGTGCAACAGACCAGGTAAATAAAACCTCAGTTGGAGTAAAAAGAGTATAAGGTATGATTAAGGAGGATTTATAAAAAAAATCTAACAATCATCAAAGATCATTTGTTCTTTAATATACTTGACCGGTAGAAGAATAAACCTACACTTAGAAATCCTTTCTGAACAAGATTTAAAAGACTCAAACACACATGTGGCAAAGATTGCACTATGCAAAATAGAGAAATAGTTCAGCACATACATACAGTCATACGAGCATATAAAAATGATGATATGTTCAATATGAGGAAAAAGAAGTGATAAAAAAAGAAAAGAGATACATACCAACTATCAACTTCATTAACAACTGGAATCTTTTTATAGGTAGGATGGATCACAATAGTCATATAATTAAAACCTTTTTGCCAAAACAGGGATCCCTCAGCTCTTCCTCAGTCCCTCGGACCGAGTCATATCCTTCTCTTGTGTTTTTCACCATAATATGTATCAATTACATAGTACATTTGAGATCCAAAATTTAAGGGGGTCAAAATCCACCCTTAGAAACAAATTACAACACTTTTGGGATAAGAAATCTGCAAAATCAGGTAAGTTCCTACTTTCTAGGAGTTGGATTTTGACCCACTATAAATGTGAAAAGATATGATTTGATTGCATGATATGAGGGAAAAATATCTGATCTCCAAACTAAAAATCGTATTTAGATCTGATTTGATCAATTGGGATAGCTATCTTGACGAATTTTAAAAAAAATCTAGAATTCCGCAGCAACAAAATATTGGCAAAAACTGGAAAATAGGTCTCAAAGATCATTTCATATTTTCCAAATCGTGATAGATGTGTGAAAATTGAGATAGGTTTTTGTATATGATATTATTATTTACAAAATCCTCTTTAATTTTTATAAAATACCTCTCTAGATCCTCGTAATAAGTTCCCAAAGAAGATAACTAAAAGAGGAAAATTCCTGTATTTTCAAATCTGAAAAATTAGTTGTAAAGATATGCTTGTATCTCCCAAATAATGACACCTATGTAAAAACTAAGGGAGGTTTTTTTATATGAGTTATTTTTTGAGAAAACCTCTTTCATTTTTTCAAAATACCTCTCCATATGGTCAGAGTCAGTGTTTGAAATTGACTGTAAAAACAATCATTTCCAGAAAATCCCTTGTTTTCTGTGTGGAGAGCTCTAGGAACTTCCTGCAGTGACATACAAAAACCAGTTTTGAACATTTTTAACACCTTTCCTTTCCCAGGTTACAACTAATCATAAAAAAATAGGAATGGTCACTTAATACAAGGAAACAAAAAGGTTCTTCCATTATCAGTCATCTTTCAGTCAAAATTTAGGATTTTCATTGAAGGTGAAATTCTCAAACTATAAACTCTTCTTGAAAAACTGATGTAGCTTCTTATGCCAACAAATCAAAATTGTCTCTTCTTGTCTTTTTGGTTTGAGAACTAGTTTGTATTCTCTTGATCTTATCCCCTTCATATTTGATCGTAGGGTTTTTCATTTCTTATTTTTTTTACTCCATTTTCTTGTAGAAGGTTTGTCTTTTCCTGACTCGTCTGACACCAAAATACAAAACCGTGAGAAATACTTAAGAAGCACCTCTATCAATCATCCGATCATAGTTTTGGGCTGAAATGCTGGAAATATTGTGGTCAATTACTTGGTGTTTGAAGTTATTTCATGGCATTGGAAATGGATGTTTCAAAGAAGTGACAAAAGTAGCACAATAAAATATGCAAGCATATGGAGAAAAATAGAACAATTGCAGTGCTACTTTAGTGAATTTTGTTATCGGGGTCTAGAACTTCATGTAGCGCCTTTTGAGGCCACAATTTGACACTACAAATATTTATACTAACACCAAGGATCAATGCATTTATGGTGTGGATGGTCCCAAGGATTACGTCGTTTCCCTCACAATAAGACATCAAATGTCTAATCCAATCAACATTGAGAAAAATCAAATATAAATAATTTTAAAAAATGAAATTTTTCTAAACTTTGGTTATATTGCACACTGAAGATCGATCAACTACGAACTAATACATAGTCAATGTTGAACGGATTTTATATTCCCTACATGCCTTTGGTAGGGACTAATAAGAATTTGTTAGGAGATATCATAATGGGATGAGGAATAATCAAACTAGACAAAAGTCTTTAGGAATAACCAAACTAGACACAAGTCTTTAGGAATAACCAAACTAGACAGAAGTCTTTAGTATTGTATATCATTTTATTTGAGGTGAATATATATATATAAGAAGTTTTTAGAGAATATCATAATGGGATGAGGAATAACCAAACTAGAAACAATAATTGGAGATTAAAGATGTATTCTTTTTAGGTAAGGTATTTCAAAAGGCCTTGGTGATAAATTTAATATATTCATGACCATTTTCCTTTGAGTAAAAGGGGAATTGAAATTTATTTTTCCTAAAAAGTTAGCAATAAACTATGTGGACCTAAACGAGTTTGTTGTAATGAGAAAGGATGGTAGAACATACATGTTTATGAACCTTCATGATTTTTTTGTCGTGAGAAAGGATGGTAGAACATACATGTTTATAAATATTTTGTAGTGAGAAAGGATGGTAGAGCATACATGTCTATGAAGATTTCTGAAATTATCATCGATTCCAATATTATAGGAACAAATTAAACAAGAGAAATTGGATGGAAAATTAAGAACAAGATGATGATAAGTTTAGAATATTGATATCCAAATTGCTTTAAAGAAACTAGAAGTCCAACCTGTTATCACACAAGTTGTAGGTTGGGAAAATCTTCACCCAACCACCAATTGGAGACAACTTAGAGAGAACCTACCCACTGTCACCTTAGAAAGGTGTTCCCATCACTTTATAGGTGAGGTAGTCACCTCAAGGGGGGGATCTTAGTGACCCTAGGGGGGATTGAGATGAAAAATGATAAGTATGGATGGATGTCCCTAAGGGTCAATTCTAAATTGTAGGAGTTTGGAAAATGGTCTTGGGAAGGTTTAAATGTTGCCAAATGAGTTGAGTGAGCTGCTGAGAGTAAAGTAATTGCCTGAGACACAATGAAAAACAAAGATAATTGTAATATGTTAGTTGGACATGAAATTTAATCTTGTTGTCCCTAATTGCAGAAAAATTAAATGATATATATCAGAATATAGAAGATAATAAAGGCTACAAAATAAGTGCTAAAAGTATTATTGAATAAGCTAGAGACAAGCTAGTGAAACCTAGCTTAACCCAACAATGATAAAGCAATACTTTAGCACAAAAGAAAGGATGAAAAAAGTAATTTATGAGGAGACATTTATTAGCCTTATGGCTATAGAAAGCCAATATTTATAGCATAAAAATCATCCAATGAAAACCACCTTTAACTAGCTCAACAAGTCCGCTAGGGTTAGTAGAGAGTTAGGGAAAAATTAGGGGTTAGTCCTAGGGTTAGTTTATGAGTTATTAGGGGTTAAAGAGTTAGTTGTTTTGCATCCTTACAGTTATAGAAGGTATTTTTTAATAACACCAAGATTTAATGGTTGAAAGGGGATGCCTCAATGAGGCCAGAGAGCCAAAGGCTCAAAGAACAACTTCCAAAAGAGATAACTTCAAAACTTGAAACTTTTACTTTTTCCAAGGCAACAATTTGTTTCTCCAATGCAACAAGTGATAAATAGTTCCTTTAATGATTGGGTTAACGGAGTCAAGCAAATAATGAGCTAGACAATCAGCTAAATATACTACCTCCTTGGGGATGTAAATTCTCTTACTCCACAAGGCAAGTATCCCTAACTAGGCTTTAGACTAAGAGGGTGTATGTACTTATGCTTCTCTTAGTAAACGCCTGTTAAATAAACAACACTTAAGACTAATATGATGGAGGCTAATTTAGGGGTGTATTCCCTTATACTTACCACCTATCTCTAGAAAAATAACCTTGACTTGAACACAAATGATAATACAAAGTAAAAAGCCTTACCAATTCAAGGAAAATGCTAAGATAAACCACCACAATAGCAAAAGAAGAGCCTTCCAAGGCTAGCACATGACTTTCATAAACCAATAATAAAGAATATAGACATACAAAAAAGAAAAAGAGATAAAATATCCAAGGATAGCGAAAATTCTAGTCCAATCCTTCTCACAATGGGAGAGTTATGATTTTAAAATGAGATCCTATGATCTCTATTTATACAAAATGTCACTAACATAGTTTGTCCATGTTAGAAATGGTAAAACATAATATAAGGGGTCCACAACCCTTGTCTTACCCCTTGCAAAAAAATAATATTAAACAATTGAAATTGAAATTTATTTTTACACAAAAAGAAACCCTAACTTCAGGTGACACCACTCCTTTAGGGGACGTTTTGACACTAGGAACAAGTTGTTGGAGTTGGAGATGCATATTTAGGCCTCAAAAGGCCACATGTCAATCATCTAGGTCATATTGTCATGGTCAATGCCTTACTCTCCTCAAACCATCCATGTTTCAATGAGAAATAACTTCACCACCAAACCCTATCCCTCTTAGGTGACGCCATACCTCCAAAGGTGACGTTTTTCCTCTCCGAGGAAAAATGTTTGGCATGTGAGGGCTAGGTCACATATTATAGGTTGTCTTATAGGCTTCTGAAGGTATTTCTATCCCATCTGACATGCATTCTCTTGGAATCCAACCTATGGGATTCAAGCCCCATGGAATCTCAAGCTAGGCTTATTCCTCCAAAATTGTCCACTAACTAGGTCCAACAAGGACAAATAAGCCTTCCCTCCAAGGATCGCAAGTCATAATATCATGATGATTAAATCAAATCAATAAATGAGCCACCTAAGCATGTGCATCAAATACTACCCAGTCAACCAAGTAAGTTCTCAAAGACATTATATGACTTTCCAAGCTTGGATATGAGAGGGTTGACGAGGTGTACTATTGGGTAGATATTTCCTAGGTCAAGGAGTATTTCCAAAGTGATCCCTCTATAGGCCATGTGAAGTGGATGAAGTGGCTAAGGATAAATATTCAACAGACATGGGGTTCATGACATACAAGGGGTTGTAGAATCTCATTCATGGGTTCCTTTGTTGAGGGTGTGTGGCACCTTCGTTTGCAATGCACTTTTCCAAGCCTCTTTCCATTCTTTTGTTTATTTCATGTTTTAAGGACGGGTTGAAGGCCATTGTCTTGCATGGTGTCTAGATAATGAAAATTTCACTCATGAATACCTTGCATAAGTGAGAAGGATGGCTCGTGATGAGACCCCCTTTCTCTCAGTTGCATACTAACCTGGCTTGGTGGCCAGATGACGGTAATGTGATACTCCTGGATATCCATGATCATGATAGGCCGGCTCATGATGAGACCTCCTATCCTCCAACTAACCCCCTAAGCATTATATATTTTATTCTTATGAGTCCCCCATTTCTTACAGAGAAGTGTTTCATTTATTTCTTGGGGATCCCTGGGCGAAGCCTCTAGAGGGTTTATATATAGGATTTTATCTTTTTAACCAACAACAATCCCTTAGGGAATTCAACCCCTTCTTCCCATAGAATGAGGAACAACCCCTTATTGGGTCAATACACCCTAAAATCCAAAGAGATAAGGAAATGGGGGGTTTAAGTGATGTAAAGTGGTAAGTATGGATGGGAATGGTAGAATGGATCTTCAAGGGAGTTCCTAGTAGAAAACCCATTCCAGAGGAAGACCACTTACTAGGGAACAATGTCAACCACCAAGGTGAAACAAGGAAAATGACATAATTTCCAAGCATATGTCATGAAGTCTAAAGAATTCCAATATACTACATACTCAAATGCCTCAAATGTTGAAATGACACTCACCATAATACTTGACTTGTACCTCATGGAGCAAGGCCCAGTGCCTCTTGGAATCCAACTGGTGTGGTGGATTCCATCTAAAAATCATGACCTCTGTGGTGGTGAGAAGGGTCTCCATGTGTGCAAGTGGACACTATTGGTCATGTAGTCTCTTAGAAATCCATATCTGTAACCTGAGGGCCTAGAGACATAATATCCTTAGTTATCTCACAAAATGGGGATAACATCTAGCTCCTACTTGGGGACATGTTCGCACCGTAGAATGAATGAGAACCAAAACATCTCTTGGTAGACTCGTGACTACCAAAACTCATACAAAATCATCATAGCATGTTGTAATATCTCTCGGCCGAACCCAAATGTAAATATAATCCAAGTATATTTAAGCTAGTGAGTTGTTTAGACATCATTTTTGTAATACACATTTCATGGCATGGTGCGCGCATATAATGCGCAGTAAAGGGATGTAATGTACACATTTCTAAATATTGCGCATAGTAACTGAGGTGCACGCAACCTTAGAGACATAGGATACAACACACAGTAACTAAGTGCGCACAATATTAATGTCAACGAACCTTTGTGTATATAATAAGAATTATAGGTTGGTGAGACAGTATTATAAGCTGGAATGCTTATGTCTTGGAATTAGGCCAGTGCGCCTAGATGTTAAAGGGATAATGTGCCTACTTTGTACATGACTCATGATTAATATAAAATACATCACTATGCACGGACCAACCACGATAAAAGAGATGGGGGACTGAACTTCACCAATTAGGGAAAGGGAGGGCCAAAAGTCAAGGGAATATTATATTAATATTTCCCAAAACATAAAGTATGGATAATTTTATCCTAAGTTCTAAAGTTGGGGACAAGTGGACAAAAGTAACTTCTGATATGACAAGTGTCAAGTTGGGGGCATGCATTCATATCGTGGGGAAACTTAGCTCAAGGTCTTCTCTCTCAAACGAGGGAGGTTTTCGAAGATAGGAAGGGGGGGGAAACCAGCAGGTAGAGGATGATTTCTTTTGACAAAGAGTTAACAGTTATTCCAAAACACACTTAGTTATCCATTCAATGACACCATGACCATTTCACTCATACACTTCATTATCCTTGAGACATCCATTCCACCTTTCTGAAACCTGTTTCCTGGTCCCTTTTGGTTGGTGTACCTGGTTAGCTTGGAGCAGGATTGAAGAAGTGGGTTGTTAGGCCCATGAGTAGTTTTTTGGGTGAGAGAATTGTTAGGGATTGATTTTTGTAGGTGATAAAATGTAGTTACAGTTCTCTAAGACTTCTGGTCTGGCCTGTTTCTAAAACCCTAGAAGGGAAGTGGGGTAGCCGAGGGACTGTTGAGAAGAGAAGGGGCACACTTCCTGGGGTGGGACAGGCATGTGGGGAATGAGAGGCTGCAGGCTGTTAGTTGAGTGTGTACCTGATATGGAGTCTTTCCTATTTTCCATGAGCCTTATCTTGGATAGGAATCTCTTTACCCTGGGTGGAGTTCAGTCCCAGCTCGGGGGTGATTCACTATTGAGAGTGATGAACAATGTAATCTATGGATGGGAGGTTCGTGGACGGTCTGTAAGCAGTTGGTGACAACCTTTCTAAGATAAGTACCAATTGTATGATATATGGATATGTTGTTTTGTTATTTACATGCCCATGTTACGACTTTATCATATATGTGACTATGAATGCTTGTGTGTGTATGGGTAGTTTCCTGTAAATGATGCATATCAGTAATTATTGTTATTTGTAATATAAAATTCATGTTACAGAAAGTAATTGTTTGTTCATGTTAGATGTAAAGCTTCCGCGAGCGTGTTGTATGTATATGTTTTAGTTGCATGCAGTCTAAAGAGTAAATTTTAGGTGGCATTTCTTAGTTGACTACTAGGTATGCTACTATATGTTTCGTAGTATGGGAAGGAAATATGTTCCCTATAGTAGCATGTCCCAACCTGATGGTTGGGAATGTTACCGACTGGCGTCAGAGCATGAGTGGTTTCTCTGTAGTGGCATACCCTGGCCTTAGGTTGGTCGAGGGGATCGTTATAGTTTGGTATCAGATCCTCAGATCAACACTGAGCTTGGATGGACCAGAAGGGTGCAATCGAAGTGAATATGGACAGAAAAGTAACTTCAAAGTGACAAAAATTAGAGTCATAAAGTGTCCTTGGAAAAGGTTGGCGTACTAGCGCGCGTGGTAAATTTGGTACCACGTGGGAAATCGTGGAGTGCAAGTGTGCTCGATAAATTGTGGCGTCACGTGGAAGATTATTATGTGTAGATGCATGCACTGAAATTATCCTTGTGCGGTAAGTACACACATATTAAGGTGCACATGGGGTGCACAAGTATTGCTTAACGCAGAGGCATTTTGTTGGTACGTGCATAAGTATGAGTATAAGTTGTTTCACGACGGTGTATTCAGTAGTATGCGCAGATATTTGAGTGTGGAGGACTATTTTAAACTTGACATGGTTCATGCATAGGAAGAAAATGCATGTGGAATATCGGTGCGCCCTATCGAAACTGTGCATAGTGGATATTGGTGCACAATGCCAGAATAGTGCGCGTAAGTACTTTGTACGACGAAGAAGAAATGAACATTAGATTTAGATGTTCGGAGAAGCATTTACCTTGTAATATTTCCATGCACGATAATATAAATGAACAGGTCAAGTTAATGCACATGAAGTTGCTTGGAAGGCGAGGAGTCTAAGTTTAAATTGCATAATAATAAAAGAAAAATAAACACATAACCACATTGAAGCATTAATTTCGAATTTAATTTCTTCTGATTTAGACAGATGAAAATAAAATATAAGATTACAAGAAAAACTATTATAAAAAAAAACAAGATTCATAACATCACCAAATAGAAATTGTAATAAAATAGTTTAAAAATCTGTTTCTGTATTTAAATAATCATATTAATCACAAAATTACAAAAGGGTGATGACCGCAGTTAGCCTATTGTAAAAAGGGCCATTGAAGAACATGCCTATCATCTCTTGTACTCTTTAACACTGCTACCGGCTGTTCAAAATTCGCTGAGACATGCTTATTTTAGTTGAAGACTTACTTCAGCTTAGCGATCTCCGCCTTTAAAGAAGAGTCTAACCAGACTGGTTGATTTTATCCAACACTTTCGGTCGATTCAACCATAGATTCCTCCTTCTTATTCCGCTTACTCCTTTTCTTCTTAGAGGTTGGCATGTTGATGACTAAATCCTTTATAATGGGATTCAGCCTAAATTCCCATCACGAGTCTATAACTGGCTCTGTGTGGAACTTAGTTTCTAGAAGGTGTGCGAGGACCCCTTCCTCCTTATTCGCAGGAAAGCCTGCATGTTTCTCGAATAACCAGTCTCACTCAACTTATCTTTTTCCATGTATCTCAGGTTGAGGATACCAAAATGCGTCTTTACAGAGAGCAGGAAGTCGAGCAGCTTGAATATTATTATGGTTATGGATATGCAGCTATCTTCATACATGGGTATTGGTAATTATAGAACTCCATTTATGAAGCACACACATATTACGTACAAGGAGCATTGGGTTTCCATGCTCGACCAATGCATTTCGAATGATTATCTTTTGAGTTCATTACATGGTGGCATTCAACTCATGTCACATGGCTGCGAAGTACCAAACGAATGGAGCAGGATGATCTGACTAGCCGTCATTCGCTCCATGAGTGGTGGATTTGACATGTTGAGACACATGATACTGCGTCTTGGAAAAAGTGGTTTGGACAATACCACCTTCTTGAACAAGTGTATCTCAGAAGTTACTGCACGTTAGCATTCTTGAGACTTGGGTCTTATCTAGAATTGTCATGGTGATAACACTAGGAAACTGGGAGTGATAATGTTGATTTGTATGTTGAATTGAAATGGTGCATATTCTCATGAATTGCTCATTGGTTAGTCTGATTAGTTTCGATGGCTGCACGTTTTGTAGAATTAACAACAACTCGGTCAGGTCAGACCAGTACAGAGTTCATAGGAATGGAAAAGGCACAGGGGAATTACAATCATCCATAGACGAGCAGAGGGATGGATGTCCATTTGGGAATGGAAGGAATGAACTCTAACGGACATGGAGAAGAAAGGAATGAAGATATGAATATGGCTGAGACCATTAAGAATATGCAGAAGGATGTCCAAATCCATAAAGCTAATAATGAAAGGCTTATGAAAGTCAAAGAGAAATAGGATGACTTCAAAATGAAGCTATTGGAAGGTTTGAACATAATAGAGAAGAAATTGGTTAAGGAGAGTAACTCAAATAGATCTGAGAGTCACAAATCTTCAGAGGAGAAGGGAGAAGTAAAAAGTGCTAGTAGACATCACCATCATCCCCATAGGCATTCCCATAAGAGAGAAGGAAACAACTCAAGTCTATCCCCTATCAGAAGGTATAAGAGATCTAGGGTGGATGAGCTGCGAGGAGAAATGAATAAAATCAAACCTCTTACATTTGATGGTGAGCACAAGAAATATGAAGATGCCGAAATATGGTTTCTAGTCACGAGGATGTATTTTCAATTGCATAATTATTCTTCCCATGATGAAGGTAGAATCGCTATTTATCAACTCAAAGGAAAGGCCTCCATGTGGTGGGATCAAATTGTGCAGGTACAACACATTGTAGAAAAAAGTGTTACTTGGAGAGAATTCAAGAAGTATTTTGAGAAGAAATACTTGACCAAGAGATACTATGACAAGAAAATGAAAGAGTTCTTTGAACTTAAGCTTGGAAGTATGATCATAGATGAATATGAGAGAAGTTTTCTGGAACTGTTGAAGTATGTCTCTTTCATTAAGGATGAGACAATCAAGATTCAACGGTACTTAAGTGGATTGCCATCGTTCATTAATGAAAAAATATAGTATGATGATCCCAAGACATTAGAAGAGACCATAAGGAGAGCTAAATGCTTATATGACCAGCTAAAAGCAAGACCATCTTTCCAAAAGGCTTGGGAAGACAATAAGAAATTCAATATGGATCAGAGGAAGAAGGGAGCTAAGCCACCATTCTTCAGAAATAATCCACAATGGTAGCAAACGCATAAGGAAACTAGAGTGATTGACATAGGGAGTCAAGGGCCAAGACAACCACCTATGCAATGTTGGGGTTGTAAAGGAGACCATAGGTTCAAAGATTGTCCTCAAACAGGCGAAAAAGGTAGGATTGTTCACAATGTACAACAAGTTGAGATAGTAGAGGACATGGAGAAATGTGCCAAGGATTTATGCAGCTTTGGACAACAAGCAAGCAGAGTATCAGTCCCACATGATTGAAGTGGAAGGTATGATCAACAACTAAACCCTTGTTATTTTAATTGATTCAAGAGCTAGCCATAGTTATATAGACCCAAAGATGGTGGAAATTTTTCATTTACCAAGAAGCAAGCATGGGAAATTCTGGTTGGTGAAACTGGCTACAGGAGCCAGAAGTAAAGTTAATGAGATGGTTAAGTCTTTCCTCATAGACATGAATGGACCAAATACCAGGGAAGATTTGAACATCTTACCCTTAGGTTCCTATGACTATTTAATTGGGATGGATTGGTTGGACCCACATCATGCTCTATTGGATTGTCATAACAAAGAATTTACTAGCTTGGATGAAGAAGGGAACCAAACGAAAGTGTAGGGAATTCCCAGAGCAGTAACCATTAGAGAAATTTCATCATTACAGCTGAATAAATGTTATAGAAGAGGATGTCAAATATTTTCAACTCATATGGAGGAGACACCTAAGGACAAGGTGCCAAATTTGGAGAATTATGTAGTCCTGAAAGAGTTTGAAGATGTATTCAAGGAAGTAACAAGACTACCCCCAAGGAGAGACATTGGTTTCTCTATAGATTTGATGCCTGGAGCAGCGCCAGTATCAAAGACTCCTTACAGGATGAGTACACCAGAATTGAAGGAGTTGCAAATGCAGCTTGAAGAACTTCTGAAGAAGGGGTATATATGCCCAAGTGTATGACCTTGGGGTGCCCCAGTCTTGTTTGTGAAAAAGAAATATGAAATGTTAAGATTGTGCATTGACTTTAGACAATTGAATAAAGTGACTGTTAAGAAAAAATATCCTCTACCAAGGATCGATGACCTCTTCGATCAATTGAAGGATGCAATGATATTTTCAAAGATAGATCTCAGATCAGGATGCCATCAGGTAAGAATTAAAGAACAAGATATTAGCAAGACCACCTTCAGGACAAGGTATGGTCATTATGAGTTCACGGTGGTACTGTTTGGATTGTCAAATGCATCAGTTGTTTTCATGTGTTTAATGAATGGTGTTTTCTGAGAGTATTTGGACAAGTTTTTCATTGTCTTTTTGGATGACATTCTTATATATTCCAAGTCAGAGGAAGAGCATGAACATCATTTGAGGATGGTGTTTCAAGTATTAAGGGAACATCGGTTGTATGCCAAATTGAGCAAGTGTTCATTTTATCAGAAACGAATTCATTATTTGGGGCATATCATCTCAAAAGATGGGATAGCGGTGGACCCTGAGAAGGTAGCAACCATTAGAGAATGGTCAGCACCAAAGAATGTGAAAGAGGTCAGATCTTTCATGGGCCTTACAGGCTACTATAGGAGCTTCATTGGAGGATTGTCAAAGATAGCACACCCAATCACTTCTTTGCAAAGAAAGGGTATGAAGTTTTAGTGGACGACGGACTGTGAAAGGAGTTTCCAACATTTGAAACAATTATTGACAAGTGCTCCAATACTAAGGATCGCAGACCCAAATGAAGAATTCATTGTATGCACAGATGCATGTAATGAAGGACTGGGTGGAGTCCTCAGTCAAGATGGATTTGTGATATGTTATGAATCAAGGAAGTTGAAGGAGCATGAAAGAAACTATGCCACTCGTGATTTGGATTTGGCAGCCCTAGTGCATGCCCTGAGGAAATGGAGACACTACCTCATGGGAAAGAGGTTTGAGCTAAGAATAGACCACAATGGTTTGAAATATTTATTTGATCAGCCAAATCTAAATGTTAGACAAAGCAAATGGTTAGAATTTCTAAGCGAATATAACTTTGATATAAATCATATCAAAGGGAAAGAAAATAAAGTGGTTGATGCACTTAGCAGGAGGGTGCATGAACTATGTGCTACAACCATCAACATGTACCCGACTGATGTTAAAAGAAAATTTATGGAGGCTGCAAATATAGATCTGCAGTACAGAGAATTGGTAGCAATGCTACAACAGGGTAAGATACTTTGGAAGATGGATATTTATAAGTTGGGAGTAGATGGAATACTGCTGCACAAGAACATAATTTTTGTACCAAATGTACAGGACTTGAAACGTATAATTTTGCATGAGATGCATAATGCTCCTTATTCAGGGAACCCAAGATATCAGAAAACCATAACAGTGGTCAAGAGACAATACTTTTGGCCAGGTATGAAGAGAGAAATTGTAGAATACATAGCTAGATGTATGGAATTCTAGAAAGTTAAAATATAGCATAGGCACCCAACAAGATTGCTGCAACCTTTGCCCATTCCTGAATGGAGGTGGGAAGTGTTGACAATGGATTTTATTATGGGATTGCCTAGAACAGGAAAGCTACATGATTTGATTATGGTAGTGGTGGACAAGCATACAAAAGATGCCCATTTCATTCCACTAAAAACTACTCACAAGGCAGCAGATGTCGCTGATATTTTCATGAGGGAAGTGGCACGATTGCACGGAATTCCTAAAACGATTGTGTCTGAAAGAGACATGAAATTCACCTCGAATTTTTGGAAAGGATTGTTCAAAGGATTCAAACGAATATGAACTTTAGTACAACTTATCATCCCGAGTCTGATGGATAGACAGAAAGAGTGAATAGGGTGATAGAAGATATGTTGAGAATGTATGTGATGGACAAACCATTGAAATGGGAAGACTACCTACACTTGGTAGAATTTGCTTACAATAATGGGTATCATTCATCATTGAAAATGATCCCATTTGAAGCACTTTACGACAAAAGGTGCAATACTCCAGTAATTTGAGATAATCCAGGTGATAGAGCAGTAGTCAGGCTAGAATTGCTCAAGGAGATGGAGGACCAAATGTTAAAAATTAAGCAAAATTTGAAAGCTGCCCAAGATAGACAAAACATTTATGCCAATAAAAAACAAAATCCACAGAGAATTAAAAGTGGGTGATCATGTTTTCCTGAAAGTGAAATCTAACAGAAGCTCTCTAAAGATGGGAAGATACACCAAGTTAGCAACCAGATTTTGTGGACCATTTGAAATTCTAGAAAGGATTGGTCCAATTGCTTATATGATTACATTGCATGCATCTATGTCTGTTCATAATGTCTTCCATGTATCATTGTTAAAGAAATATATACATGATTCTATTCATGTTATTGATTGGAATGTTATTCAGGTGGAGCAAGAAGGTGCTTTCCAAGTGCATCCGGTGTGCATCCTGGATCGAAAAATCAAACAACTTCAGGGTCGAGCCATAGGGATTGTAAAGGTCCAATGGACCTGGTACGGACTTGACGACGCTACTTGGGAGCATGAGGATGCAATGCAAACAGAATACCCACATCTTTTTGAAGAATTTTGAGAATTTTGTTGTATATGGGTGCATGATGCACTGAGGACAATGCATAAATAAGGGGAGGGGATTTTAATATCCCTCGGTCGAACCCAAATGTAAATATAATCCAAGTATATTTAATCTAGTGAGATATTTAAACATCATTTTTGTAATACACCTTTCATGGCATGGTGCGCGCATATACTGCGCAGTAAAGGGATGTAATGTACAAATTTTTGAATACCGTGTGCAATAACTAAGGTGCACACAAACTTAGAGACAGAGGATACAACACACAGTAACTAAGTGCACACAATATTAAGGTCAGCGGACCTTTTTGTATATAATATGCATTATAGGATGGTGAGCCAATATTAAAAGATGGAAAGCTTATGTCTTGGAATGCGCCTACTTTGTACATGACTCATGATTAATATAAAATACATCACTGCATGAAGACTGACCACGATAAAAGAGATGGGGGATTAAACTTCACTAGTTAGGGAAAGGGGGGGCCAAAAGTCAAGGGAATATTATATTAATATTTCCCAAAACATGAAGTATGGATAATTTTATCCTAAGTTCTAAATTTGGGAACAAGTGGACAAAATTAACTTTTGATATGGCAAGTGTCAAGTTGGGGACATGCATTCATATCTTGGGGAAACTTATCTCAAGGTCTTCTCTCTCATACGGGGTAGTTTTTCGAAGAGAGGAAGGGGGGGGAAACCAACAGGCAGAGGATGATTTCTTTTGACAGAGAGTTCACAGTGAATCCAAAACACACTCAATTATCTGGTCAATGACTCCATGACCATTTCACTCATACATTCCATTATCATTGAGATAGCCATTCCACCTTTCCGAAACCCGTTTCCCCATCCCTTTTGGTTGGTGTACCTGGTTATCTTGGAGCGGGATTGAAGAAGAAGGTTGTCAAGCCCGTGAGAAGTTCTCTGGGTGAGAGAATTGTTGGGGATTGATTTCTGTAGTTGATAAACTGCAGCTACAATGCTTTGAAACTTTCGGTCTGGCCTGTTGTTGAAGCCCTAGAAGGTAAGTGGGGTAGCTAAGGGACTGTTGAGCAGAGAAGGGGCACACTTCCTTGGGTGGGACAGGCATGTGGGGAATGAGAGAATATAGGTTGTTAGTTGAGTGAGTACCTGAGGCAGAGTCTTTCCTGTTGTCCATGAGCCTTAGCCTGGATAGGAATCCCTTTAGCCTGGGTGGAGTTCAGTCCCATCTCGGGGACGATTCACTATTGAGAGTGATGAATAGTGTAATCTATGGTTGGGAGGTTCGTGGATGGTTTGTAAGTAGTTGGTGACAACCTTTCTAAGATAAGTGCCAATTGTATGATATATGGATATGTTGTTTTGTTATTTACATGCCCATGTTACGACTTTATCATATATGTGACTATGAATGCTTGTGTGCATATGGGTAGTTTCCTGTAAATGATGCATATCGGTAATTACTGTTATTTGTAATATAAAAGTCATGTTACAGAAAGTAATTGTTTGTTTATGTTAGATGTAAATATTTCGCGAGCGTTCTGTATGTATATGTTTTAGTTGCATGCAGTCTAAAGAGTAAATTTTAGGTGGCATTGCTTAGTTGACTACTGGGTATGCTACTATATGTTCCACAGTATGGGAATGAAAGATGTTCACTAGAGTAGCATGTCCCGACCTGATGGATGGAAATGTTACCGACTAGCATTAGAGCATGAGTGGTTGCTCTGTAGTGTTGTACCCCAGGCTCAAGTTGGTCGAGGGGATCATTACACATCTAGGGTGGTGCTATCACCCTTCATCTATATACATAAAAATCCAAAAATGAAAAAACTTAATCTAGAAAAGAAAAATTTTGACATTTTTTCAAAAAATTCTAAACTAAACATGAAATCAATATGAAAGTAGAGAAAAATGAAATATTAAATGCATCTAAACTAATGTTAGTAATCAATATGCAAATGCAAGGAAATCAAGATGACCTACCTACTTACCTGGGGCGTTGGGGCCTTGAAAATCAAGTGATGGGTGATGTCAGGTGAAGTCATACAACTAATGCAACCAACTGGTCACCTCATCAAAGTATATTTCCCTGTGATTAATCATGTAATACAACAAAGATAAGTAAAGAAAATAATAATCATGAGTATAAAAAAAAACATAATCTATCATGAAATAAAACTCATGTAGATGGTTGGGAGGGAGAAAATATTATTGGAAGGAGAAACCATTAGCCTGATCATCCTTCCTAAAAGTGTATCCACAATCCTGATCAATCCATCTATGAAGAGGGATACCATATATAGAAGACAGATCTTCTTGATCTTCACTCATAAAATCATTTATCCCTGAAGTCTGAGAAAGAAAAAGAGATCCCAGGAAAACCCAATGATTTCCCAAACAAGAGGAAACGGAGTAAGGCACAACCTTAGAGAGAAAATCCTCCATCGGACTTAGGAAACATCTCTTCTTTGTATGAAAATCCTTTCCCACAGTCTCAACATGAAATTACTTCCATTTTTTAGTGTGGACCTCAGACTGCTTTGGGCTGGCCATGACCTGGTGTCTATCAAAATATGAGCACAATGGCTGAAATTACTCATAGAACAAATATGCATCCTCAAAATGGTACACATCAAGGGATGAATGAAGATCACTCTAAACATGTTGCAACAATTCATCCTCAAAATGGAAGAACAAATTTGTAACCATATCATAAATAGGATGCCAAACATCCAAATCATACATGCATGGAGACCAGTGCTCTAAAGATGACACTTAAACCCCCTCTGCTTGAGAGCTAGCCTCAATGTCATAAATGGGATATCTATCAATAATGAATCAAAAAAAATTCCATCTACATATCCTGACCTATATGAAATCATCAATGTGGTTGTCAAGTATATCCGAGGGTTGTTCCATGAATTCATCAGCATCATAGGAGTTGATTTCTTCTTCACAAGACTAGAGAACTTCATTTTTTTCAAAAGGGAAGTCAGATAACCATGTGTCATTCAGGCCTTATGCAATAGAAACTTCATCTATATCCTTTTGGAGGTTTTATTTATTTCCAAATTCATGGAACAAAGCATCATCAAAGTTTTCAAAAGGATTATAACTCATATGTTATCTTCTTGGTGTGCAGGAGAAGCAAAGTTATGGGTTTCCTCATCAATTCGAAGGGAAAATGCTTCATCTTCATCATATGCCTTATTCGGATCTTCTTCATCAGGATATTCTTCAAGCTTGTCTTCATACTAATCTACATGAAAACCTTATTTGCAAAGGATGTCTTTGAGTTGTTGGAAATTATCTTGCAAATTCTGGGTAGCTGGCTGATAGTGCTTAAGAAATTCTTCAATGAGTTTGGTAAAAGAAGGGATGCTCTTCGGATTACATGAGTGTGAAAGAAAATTACTTTGATTTGATTCCAGTAAAGATACAAAAATATTCATTAGCACATCCTCATGTAGTGATCTAGGTGGATATCGGTGGCCACCAACCTATTCTAATTGGCTCAAAATAGTTATTTGACGATTTACTATTTTTAGCAGTTTTTCGAGGCCATTTTGAGGGCCTAAACAACATTTTTTCATGATCAAACACCTATATGATTGAAAAAGGCTCATATTGGGCCTATGAAATTAATCTCCTCATCAATACCTTTCCAACGAGCTATCGTGCACCCCGTAACATAGATCGTATGCCAAAGTTATGCCCTCGAGAAGTTGATACACCAAATTACCCAAAACGAGGTCCACAAACCTATTGGATTTTCATCTTCTGGGGTTAGGGTTTTGGATTTTATTTATGTTAAAAAGGCCTTTGGAGCCTCATTGAAATGATCATCTTCTTATGAATGAGCGTAGCCATCACAACTCTTCTTAGAGATAAGTTTCCACCATTCTAGCGAGACTTTCACTCTATAATTTTACAATTTTGTACATTTCAATCATTAATAGAAATTGTGTATTACTGTATATATGTGCATCTTTTTATATACATTTGATATACATTTTCTATATTATTTGATCTCTTTCAATATCTTTGTATATTTCTTTATTATATCTTCGCTCTCATTTCGTGCCAAAAATAATCTAGATCAGTGCTATCAAAGTAGGATGCTCTTGGTCGTTTTTCAATGCATGTCCCCGATGAGGTATGCGTATAGAGAGTTGGGTATCAAGCTTGTCTCTCTTGAGGAAAATCACTCTCACATTCCCAAGAAACCCTCCATGGTGGAAGAAAATAAAAACGACGAGCAAATGATTCTATTAATATGTTGTTGGAGCAAGCTCTCACGCGACAGAGGGACGAAATGATGGAGAATTTTTACCACATCCTTCAACGCCTGTTGATAACAATAGGTGCATCTTCATAAACAGACCACTTTGGAGGCACCTCTCCTTTCAAGGTACAATTTAATTTTGATATTCCCATATTTGAAGGTCAAATAGATGTAGATGCCCTAGAAAAAAAATTTAATCTACTAGAAGGTTATTTCTCTGTTTACAATTTTTCCGACAGGGAAAAGATCACCTTCGCATTCCTTAACGCTCTCCCCCATGTCAAACATTGGTGGGAAGCTTACTGAGAGAAAATTTCCACAGAGGATTCTGGAATATATGGGGCCAAGCCCACTTGGGATTCTTTTGTGGATGCGGTCAAGGAACAATATTACCATGTTGGTAACTATGATGACCAATACATCAGATGGACCACACTGTGGCAAGAGAGGGGCCAAGCAGTGCCGAAGTTTACAAATAATTTCTATACCTTGTGCACAAAGATGGGTATCAAAGACTCCAAGTGACATCCGGTTATGAAATACCATGGAGCTCTTCATAGGTACATCCAAACCGAAATGGATTTTCTAGACATCTCGTCATTGGGAGTTTCCTATCAATATGTTGTCAAAATCGAGCAGAAATTTAGGCACCAGATAAAATAGGAGTTCATGTTTGCAAATACATAACAACCAAAGTAAGGTAAATATGACCCTAACAACCAACCTCCATAAAACCATTCCAAGTCACATGAAAATAAGGGTAATGGAAAGACAAAGGACACTGGAAAGTGGTACGATTTCCATAAAATCCCCTGGCACAAAACTGTTGAATGTCGCTCAAAATAATCATTGGTGTCTGAGATCAAAGAAAATGAGCTGAACCCTGATTCAGAATGTGATTCAAAAAATAATGGGAGAAGACAGATCATCGACTCAGACCCCACTGCTACTTTCATGACCAAAACAATTCAACTAGAGGAACCAACAGATCCTGAAGAGGGGGAGCACCTTTTTCATTCACATATGTGGGTGAAGGGGACCCCACTACATTTTATTATTGATAGTGGAATATAGAAGAACCACATCTCAACATAGGTCATCAAACAGTTGGGATTTACGACAACACCACACCTACAACCATACAAATTCAGGTGGCTTCGCCAGGGATGAGATATTCATGTCAGCCAACAGTGTCACTTGTGATATGAAATCAATCCCTTAAAGGATGAGGTATTTTTTGATGTTTCCCCACTGGATGTCTATTGTGTTCTTTTGGGCCAACCATATATGGGGAAGTGCCATTCTATTTATGAGTCTCGACCCCGTAGTGTCATTGTTTCTTTGGGGGGTAATCTCTACAGGATACCAGAGCTAGTTTCGACTATTGTCCCACCTAACTAGTTCCGCAAGGTAATATATCATACTACAACATTCAAACTCTTCACAATCTGTTCAAAAGGTGAACAAAAGGACACTGCAACCATTGCAGTCTCAGTCCAAGCACCTTCTATCCAATAGAAGCAAGTCAATAAGATTGCAGCAAAGATAAAATATTCCTTATGCACATAGTCATATCATGTAGCCGGACTGGTTAAAAAGATCCAAACCTTCCAACATAAGGTTCTCGACAACCTTCCACAAGCCAAGAAACACAACTTCTCCAGTAAGGCAAGCAACTCACCAAGGTTCATATTCAACAAACACTTCCCCCTCTCCACCGGGAACTCAATGCAATGGAGACCATTTCTTTGTAAGGAGGGAGGATTGATCCAAGTGGATATCAGTGGCCACCCACTGATTCCAACTGGCTCAAACAAGTCTTTGGAAATTTACTACTTTTAGCAGTTTTCTGAGTCCCAAACTTCCAGGGCCATTTTGAGGGCCTAAATGATGTTTTTTCACAATTGGGAACCTTAATTATGGCTTAAAAATTTGATTCAGTGTATGAAATGAATCTCATCATCAATACCTTTCCAATGTGCTATCATGCGCCCCAAATATAGATCGTATGCCAAATTTATGCACCCGAGAAGTTGATATACTAAACTGCCCAAAAAAAGGTCCACAATCCTGTTGGATTTTCATCTTCCAGGGATAGGGTTTTGGATTTTATTTATGTTAAAAAGGCCTTTGGAGGCTCATTGTAAAAATAATATTCTTGTGAATGAGCGTAGCCATCACATCTCTTCTCAGAGATAAGTTGTCACCATTCTAGCTAGTCTTTCACTATGTAATTTTATAGTTTTGTACATTTAACTCATTAATAGAAATTGTGTATTACTGTATATATATGTCTCTTGTTATATACATCTGATATCTCTTTGTTATATTATTGTATCTCTTTCAATATATTGACATATTTATTTATTATATCTCTGCCCTCATTTCATGCCAAAAATGATCTAGATCAGTGGTATCAGAGCAGGCTGCTCTTGGTTTTTTTTTCAGTGCATGTCCCTGACGAGGTCTGAGTATAGAGAGTTGGGTGTCAAGATTTTATCTCTTGAGTAAAATCTCTCTCACATTCCCAAGAAACCCTCCATGGTGGAAGAGGGTTCTATTAATCTGTTGCTGGAGCAAGCTCTCACACGACAGAAGGATGAAAGATGTAGAATGTTTCCCACATCCTTCGATGCCTGTTGATAACAACAGGCGCATATTCATCCAAAGGCCACTTTGGAGGAACTTCTCCTTTCAAGGTACAAGTTAAATTTGATATTCCCATATTTGAAGGTCAAGTAGATACGAATGCCCTAGAAAAATGGTTAAATCTACTAGAATATTTTTTCTCTGTTCACAATTTTTTCGATAGGGAAAATATCACCTCCGCACTCCTTAAGGCTCTCCCCTATGTCAAAAATTGGTGGGAAAATTACTAGGAGAAAAGTTCCATAGAGGAGTTTCGAATATATGGGGTTGATCCCACTTGGGATTGTTTTGTGGATGTGGTCAAGGAAAAATGTTACCATATTGGTAACTATGACGACCAATACATGAGATGGACCACACTACGGAAAGAGAGGGGCCAAATAGTTTCAGAGTTCAAAAATACTTTCCATACCTTGCACACCAATATAGATATCAAACACTCCAAGTGGAATTTGGTTCTGAAATACCGCGGGGCTTTGCATAGGTACATACAAACCGAAATAGATTTTTTGTATATCTCGTCACTGGATTTTCCTATTGATATGATGTCAAAATAAAGAAAAAATTTAGGCACTAGAACAAATGGGAGTTCAGGTCTGCAAATATGAAACAACCAAAGTATGGTAAAGATGGCCCTAACAACCAACCTCCAGAAAACCATTCCAAGCCACATAAAAATAAGGGTAGTGAGAAGACAAAGAAGGACAATGGAAAGTGGTGTGATTTCCACAAACTCCCCTGGAACAACAATGATGAATTCCACTCAAAAAAATCATTGGTGGCTGAGATCAAAGAAAAAAAGTTGAAACCTGATTAAGAATCTGATTCAAACAATAATGGGAGAAGACAAATCATGGACATAGACCCCACTGCTACTGTCACTACCACAAAAATTCAACAAGAGGAACCAACATATCCTAAAGAGGGGGGGAGCACCTTTTTCATTCACATATGTGGGTGAAGGGGACCCCGCTACATTTTATTGTTGATAGCGAAATCCAGAAGAACCTCATCTCAGCAGAGGTCGTCAAATAGTTGGGATTGTCGACAACACCACACCTATAGCCATACAACATCGGGTGGCTTTTCCAAGGATGAGATATATGTGTTAGAAAATAGTGTTTCTTGTCATACAACATCAATCCCTTCAAGGATGAGGTATTATGTGATGTTTCCCCACTAGAAGTCTGTGATGTTATTTTGGGCTAACCATATATGTGGAAGCGCCATGCTATTTATGAGTCTTGATCCTGTAGTGTCATTGTTACTTTGGAGGGTCATCTCTACAGGATACCATAGGTAGTTCTGACTACTGTCCCACATAAATAGTTCCACAAGGTAATATATCATACTACAACATTCAACCTCTTCACAATCTGTGCAAAAGGTGAACATAAGGACATTGTAACCACTAAAGCCTTAACCCAAGAAACTTCTATTCAACAGAAGAAGATCGACAAGATTGTAAAATAGATCAAATATTAATTTTTCACACAATCATCTCATGTAGACAGACTGGTTGAAAAGGTTCAACCCTTCCAATATCAGGTTCTCAACAACCTTCCACAAGTCAAGCAACACAACTTCTCCATAAAGGCAAGAAGTTCACCAATTCAAATTCAACAAACGCTCCCCCCTCTCCCTCGAGAACTCAATGCAATGGAGACCATTTATTACTAAGAAGGGAAGATTGATCTAGGTGGATATAGGTGGCCACCTACCTATTCCAACTGGCTCAAAACAATTATTTGGCAATTTACTATTTTTAGGAGTTTTTCAGGTCCCAAACTTACAGGGCCTAAATGATGTTTTTTCACGATCAAGAACCTCAATGATAAAGAAAGGATTGGATTGAGCCTATTAAATTAATCTCCTTGTTAATACCTTTCTATTTATAATGAGCTATCTTGTTCCTCAAACAAAGATCGTATGCCAAAGTTACGCTCCCGGGAAGTTGATACACAAAACTACCCAAAACGAGGTCCACAAACCTGTTGGCTTTTCATATTCCGGGGTTAGGGTTTTGGATTTTATTTATCTTAAAAATGACTTTAGAGCCTCATTGTAACGTTCATATTCTTGCAAATTATTGTAACCATCACATCGCTTCTCAGAGATAAGTTTCCATCATTCTAGCGAGTCTTTCACTTTGTAATTTTACAGTTCTGTACATTTCACTCATTAATATAAATTGTGTATTATTGTATAATTGTGCCTCTTGTTATATACATTTGATATATATCTATTATATTATTGGATATCTTGTAATATCTTGATATATTTATTTATTATATATCCTCTCTCATTTCATCCCACAAATAATCTGGATCATGCAGCACATCTAGGCTTGAATCATACTTCATATAATTGACGACATGGGTGACTGCTAGAGATGGATTTCCATTAAAATTGGGGAAATTTTCCCTCCATTCCATTTGGAAATGGTTTTGACATCCAGGAATATCCTTAACATCAAAGGAGGGATAAACCTTATGGAATTCCCATGGTGAGTCTTGTGAGGCCATGGTTCCATTACCTATGGTAATGCCTCAATGGATTCACCAAATGAGCTCAAGGCTCATCAAAAGGTGGAAAGAGATAAGGGAAAAGTGGGTTCTTGGAAGGTGGAGTCACCAGATGAACTTCAAGGATAGTTCATCAAGGGTGGAAAGGGAACATATGTTGTGAGGGAAATCCCCTTACAGACTAGCAAAAAGGGTTATCTTATGCATGTAGCTATGACTGAAAGAAATCTACTTTCTAACTTCGTCCCCAGACCTAAATCCCATTCCTTTTCAGCAAATACATGGTTTAGACCAACATACCTTGTTTCAAATGGTTGATTTCGGTCCTTCCTCCCGCTTGATCACTTGCTAGCAATCCTCCTTTTAAAGCTAACTTGTATGCAAGACAAGCAACAAACTACACATGAATTTTACCTATAGACTAATGGGTTAGATATTCAAACATATATTTATTGTATTATGAAGAACTCATAAAGTGGGATGGGAAAATCATTTCTTTACTACTTTAAATGAATCAACTTACAATGTCGAGACCAGCCATTGCTCCGCGAATCCTGATCTTGGGCTCCTCTTCAATGTCCTCCAACTTATTTTATTTGTATCTCTTCTTGCACAAGGATGGCTAAAGGGTTGGGACAATAGGAATATGCAATTGGGCAGAGTTTCTCTCCTCTCTTTTCTCCCTTTCCAAATGGGACCCCTAGCCCTTCTTTTATAGGCTAGAAGAAGATAGGTATATGCATGGTCGGGAGTTTCAGTTAACTCACCCAAAGCTCTGTGTTCCATCGACAACTTTCATTTTTTCATGCTTTTGTCGGTCCACGTGGGATGTTTTAGGTCATCTAGTGTGTACATGCATGCAGTAATGGATTAGGGCACATGGGCCCTTATAAAAGAGGTTTTTAAAGAGTTGTTCCATAGTGCTTTTGGAAAAGAAGGGATCTGAGATGGCTTGATGCCAGGTAAGCATGTATGGTGCAAATTAGGGTTATAACAGATGCCCCCTAATGTGTGAGGTCAGAAGAGCATCTGATGGCCGAAATACATTACCAATCTGTACTGATGTGCCAAACAAGTGAGCCTAGGGACCAGGAACTAGGAGGCATCGTCTGCAAAAATAACAAATGTTTCACCGAGGTGGGCATACCCATGCTCAGGATAAAATAGAATCATGGATACCAATCAAATACACTGTAGATCCATGTCAAATAACTATATAAAGTGTAGCCGTGAACAATACACAATGAAGATACATCTCAAAATAAAAAAGATATACATATAGAGTATCCATCTTTGAGAAGTTGATACGGCCTGATGGCTGGAAATGAGATCTTTAGAGCTCGAGAAACAACCTGAAAATATTCAAAACTCAAGGTAGGAGTGTACTATGAGTGTACGACTTCACTACCCAGAGGTCTTCGATGGCTCGTCGGTCATGGACTAGATAATCTTGATGATCAGACTAAAGGCTTCATTGATTTCGAACAATGACTTGATTGGACATTCAGGATGGTCGGGTATGAGGGCAAGAGACAAATTGCAGAGGGGCCGACTCAGGATTGGTAGAAACTTCCCTTGGACAACAAAACGACAAATGATGAGACTTAGGCAGCATGGAATTAATCATAATCTTACAAAGCAGGAGGCAACGCAAACTCTCCGTATGTTTGGAAGAATAACCAAATGGGGGAGGACACAACTCTAGGTAGTGAGAACAGCTTCCTAAGGTCGTACTACATCCAAAAGTTTGAAAAAAAAACGGACAGATGTGCTTTATCCAAGGGAGACTCATTTTGCTTCCAATAAAGAAAATACTTTTCCCTTCCTCTTTTTGGGGTATATTTGAAATTTTGTCCTTTTTCAATAATTTTGGAAAAATGAATAAAGGAGTGTTACGTTACAATGGAGGAATGAGTGTGAAAAACATACAAGCTCAAGGCACAAGGACAAGACTGATGTTCAGAATAATGATACTCAGGAAAAATCCTCCGGGGGCCAAGGGTGTTAATACGCAGAAGCAAAGTGCTACAAGGTTGGCGTATAAGGTATGCAAATGCGGTTAACAAAACACACAATGGTAACGTCCTTCGATGTAAGTTTAACGAACCCAGAGAAGGTAAGCTCGGTGGTTTTTCATATTTAGAGAGTCTGAAAAAACATAAAAGGAGACTCCATTAGGGTACATTTTTTCGAAGATAGTCTAGCCGGTTTGAAAAAGGGGTAAAGTAGCACTGACAAGGCGTCTATTCAAAACCATTTTAACGAGTGTGATAAGGACAAGATCACTCAGCCATTTTTTCATTTTTAAGGAGTGTTTATGGATAAATTCGTGAGTGCGGACACAGACCAATCTCCCCAGATCCACCTGGATCTGGAACAAAACGTGACAGAATACTACTCTTTCCCTAGATCTAAATATTGAATGAACTAAGAGAAATGGATGGTGTACATACCTTATGAACGCTCTCCTTTAATCTTTGTTGTTCCTTGCTCTGCTCTGATGCTCTTGTGTCATTCCAATCACAATAACACAAACCAATCACAACAAAGGCATTAATATATTCAATACCTAGTCTATACATGTGATCAAGGAATCATGTAATAAGATGACATCATCATTATGGGAAAAG
>SNQJ01S0069009.1:50986-61560 GCA_010110895.2 Picea sitchensis
GCAGACTATTTTCAAAATATGATTTTTGAGAAAATGACAAGTGTAACCTTCTTCAGGAAAAAGTTCTTAATGAAGAGTTTGATCTTCCATTATCATGACATAATCATAATATCATCTCGATAACCAAAAATGTGGATAACAAGGAGTCTAAAAAAATATTAACTATGGACTCCGTCAGGAATGTTCTTCTGGACCAGTTTAACGAGTGTGAAATAATAAGGTCACTCGAAGATCTTTTCAATTTTAGGGAGTCTGAAAAGAACTTAACTATGGACTCCATGGGGGTTCCTTCCTCATAAGTTTAGTCCCTCAGGCCCAAAAAAGGGATAAAATTATACCTGGGAGTACTCTTCTAGAGAACTGAAGTTCCATAGAGTATACCTTTGTTCGTACAGTTGACCATCCAGACCGAAAAAGGGGTAAACTACCGTCGGACAGACGTGACTTCAAATTTCATTTTAACGAGCGTGAAAGGCCACAAGATCGCTCAACAATATTTTCATGTTTATAGGGTATGAAAAGGGATTAAAGGAAGACTCGTAGAGGTTACTTTTCTCAGTTAATCCAGAGGAGATTGAAAAGCATAAATGCAGTCTTGTCGGATGTTGTTTTTGGATCTCAAAGTGAGCTTGAAAAGCAACAAAGTTAGCTCATGATCGACTCTTTGTGGGTCGATGCCTGGTGTCTCCTCGGGGGAGCAATATGCTCCGACGAAAACATTGTCTATGATGCCATGGGTTCTAGAGATATTGATAGGTATCATTTCATCAATGGTTTCCATATTACCCTCAACATAGATCTCATGTGTAGCTAAGGGATTAATAGGACAAGACCTATCTCCAGTCATAGTCAAGGTGAATTCTTTGGCCTCGATTCTGCTTAACTCTGGGAGGAAGTATGATATGTGATGAAGATCATCCTAGGGTTTGTATAGACTAGTCATTACTTCATTTACAGCTTCATCAGAGGGCAAGACTAAGTCTAATGAATCGGTGTCAGCGAGAGAATCCTGAGCCCAAATAGGCTTTAGAAGTGGATCAAACTCTTGTGTAGGAGTTGGATTAGTGTTGGCTAAAGTTTGTTGGACTAAAGAGTACGCTACTTCAGCTATGGACAAGGGCATGGACATGCCCAAGTGCCCTATGCAATCCATCATGGCCGATGGGGAAGGAAGTATCCATGGATCGTTGAAGTAAGTTGTGCGGAATGACGAAACTTGAAAAATCTCAACCTTATGGTGATTGGATATAAACTTGATATCACCTTGAGGGGGCAGATAATCGAAGGTACCCATCAAAGATGGGCACAAACCAACCCCTACGTTGAAAACACTTGGTTGAGGATTATCGATCAGTGGGACTGTGGATGCCCCCAATGAAGGGTCAGGTCTGGAGAAAGACAATTGATCGATGGTCACTATTTGGCCCTCATGTGGAAACAACAAGACCCAGAAAACTGTAGCAACCACAGCTTGCATGGCATAAGTCCAACTCCTTCCAAACAAGAGGTTATAGTTGAGGGGACCATCGACTACCTCTACTTTGACACACAAGGTCTTCCCTCCTAAATGCACGGGGAAAGAAGGAAGGATACCATGTGGTTAGAACGAACGACCATTAAAAGCGGTGAGGAGAGTAGGTGACAGAGACAAAATGGGCTAGCCAACAGCCTTCCAACATGCCAATGATATAATGCATGTCGAGGTGCCCTCATCAACCACTACTATCTGGAACACTACGTGGTAAGGTAGACGAGGCTTTAAGTCAGTTGTATCCAGCATGATTGTACCCGGATTACAAGTCTCGGTAGATCCTAAAGTGGTTAACAAGGCTTTCCTCTGGGAAGGGCAGCTTTGGAGGACCTCCAAAGCGGACATTGCATAAGGTGTTTGTGATAAATCTTCCACCACAGAGTAGTTCTAGGTGGCCCATGCATTTGGGTTATGAGAAGATTTTTTGAATGCGCCTTTGGGAATGCATGTCATTGTTTCACCCAACGTCTTCTCAATCTATAGAGGAAGAGATGGGAGTTCAGCTTCTTTACCCTTCTCAGAAGTGCTTGGTTTACTATAGTCATGCGCTCTAGTCGATATGAAAGCATCACCCTTCACCATATATACGTTCGTGGATGTGGGGTTGTTCAAAGATGGAGAGGTTTCTTGGCTGCCCCCTTCCATGCTTGCAGAGGCTTGGGTTATATTTTTTCCATGTTGAAATGGATTGGTCAACACAACAGGTTGTTGCTGCGTCACAAACTTTTGGGCTTCTGCAAGCCGGGGACACATATGGGTCGGGTGGTCTTCCGCACACAAGTTGCATGGATACCTCACCTTTAGTTTCTCAATGTTGTCCTCGCCAGCATTATCGGTAGGTTTTTTATCCCCCTTACCCTTCTTTCGTTGTTTTTGCTTTCCTTCAGGCTGTTGGGTGGCCTTTGGGTTAGTCGATTGCACTGTGTGTACCTCCGACGTTTTGGTAGGGGGAGCAGCCAAAGTAGTAGTTTGGCTGGTCGTTGTGTGTTGTATAGATAACTGTTGCAACTGCTTCGTCAATTGCTCAACAAGATTTGTTTGTGTTGAACCAACAATACCATCAGCATGTGGTCCAACTCTCTATCTAGTTTTATCAAGTATTGAGCGTGGCACATTTAGAAAGATGTTATATAATAAACCGGACTGAGAATAGATGAGCTCAAATTGTTGAGCTCTCATGATGGCGTCTTCTTCAGAGAATACTCCCGACATTGCGACGTCTTTGGATAACTGTGGGACCATATACTTAAGGAACCACTCAAGAAGGAATGCTGGTGGGACTGACACCTTAATTAAACTCTTCTGGCATCTCCATTCTCAAATGTGATCCGAGATATGGTCCGTTGTTGTCTGTTAAAAATTGGCCAGCATATTTGTGCCAACGTCGTATCTCACAGGTAACTGGAAATGGTTTAGGAAAGCCATTGCCAGTTCAACAAAAGAAGAATATCTTGAGCGATCGAGCTCAATATACCATTTCGCGGCACTCCCAATGAGAGTACGTTGAAAGAATCGCAACTGTACGGAGTCATCTTTCAACGAGTTAGATGAGCACCAAAGATGGAAGGTAGTCACATGATCTCTTGGATCTTCGTTAGGCTTGGCTTTGAACTTTGGAATGTTCAAAGGAAACTTCCTCGGCATAGGAGGCCAACGCGGATCGTGAAAAATTGGGTCATTCAACAACCTTGTCAAATCTGGCAAGTACAAAGTCGCCAGGAAGGGTAGTTTGGGTTGTTGGTGATAACCTGGGAAAAAGGGGCCTAGAGTTTGACTGGCACCAGGCTGCCAGGAAAAGTTCCGCTACTGGCCCGAATTTTGGTAGAAACCATGGCCCTGGCCAGCGTATGGATTTTGTGTATGTGGAGACATCACCGACTGATTTCCAAAATAAGACATAGATGGTTGGGCATGCATTACATTTGAAAAATGACGAGATGACGTCAGCTGGGTCCCACAAGGAGCTCTCCTCTTTTCGAAAAATCGGACTTCGCGATTCCGAATTGTAAGTCCTCCTTGTCTCTAGGACTCATGAAATGTCGATCCCCGAATTTCTTTGAATTTCTGACATGCATCCCAAGTGGATGGATGGTTCGAATCAAATCTCAAACTTCGCCAACTGCAAAGCCAAAACACTCACTTATGTGAGTCCCTATGACCGAATCCCCAATTTAGATGATCACATGACACGTGTCCACCCTGAGATCCTATGGCTGTGATCCTTTCACGGTTTTAGGACTCAACAGGTCTTGGGCTCTTGTCCTCTTAATCTACGAAATGTCAATGGGCTTCCGATCTTGCCCAGGTGTCCCAACTGATGGACGACTCCGATCGTTACGAGGTTTCCAACATGGATTTTCCTGATCTCTTGCTCACAAAACTTTCGATTTGCCAAGTCCCGAAACTCCGATGGAGTCTTCCTTTTCGGGACTTTTCCCGAGATCTTAGATCTTCGCCACGCATCCCCTCAAGATGGACAGCTCAAATTTATTCTAGGATTTTCACTATGAAAATTCTTGATCACTCGTCCTCATGACTCCCGATTTCACGAATGCCAAAATCCCGATGACCACGCCTCTCGTCTGAAATTTCCTCCTCCCATTCACGAAACTTAACTTCGTGCAACTTCTGGTCAATCCAACGGCTAGCGGGTATCTATGTGAACATCCGACGGTCCACAATCTCCTGTGAGTGAACTCTGCATGCTACCGTAACCTCCTAGCTTCTCTGGGAGATCTGACAGCTGGCGGGATTTCGCTAATCCTCTTCACAAGGTTCTGACCGTCTGTTTCTTCCCTTTGATGATTTCTATGAAGGAAACCAAGGACTCTTCCCTGGACTTATCCGCTAGAAATACAAACTTCCGATGCCCCTCAATGTTTTCAAAGGCTTTACTCCTCCTGAGCTTCTCACAACTTCGATTCTTAAAGAAGACCCTTCCACGCATCCATTGCGGAAACCTTCAGACCCTTTCAAATGTTGTGTACTTCGAATCTGCGCGCACCTGCAACAGCAGTCCTACGATATTTTTCTCAGGTTCGCAACCCTAGGAATCTCCTTGGCTTGCACACTCCTTGCACGTCTCCTGTGCCCAACTGCACTCTGAGGAAATGAGAACAAAAGCTATCTCTCCTGAGCTTTCAGAGACAATCCTCTGAACTCCTTGTCGACGCACTCCTTGCGGACAATTCAACTGCACTCCTTGCAAGAATCTTTCTCAGATAGAGAAACAATTGAAACTTATTCCTACTTCCTCTCAGACTTCAAACTCAAACATGAAATCATATACACAGCATATAAAGCAAACGTATAACAGGGAGTAAACATTTATGAGCTTAACATTTAACATACACACACAGAGAAAAAACACGACGCCATGAAATTGAATCAAAGCTTTCTCTATTAATTCAAATATATGTACATGGGTATTCTTACACAACTCTCTGCTTCTCTTCTATGCTCCCTCTTCTATTCATGTTAATGCTACAATACACAATGAGGGTGTCTATATCCATTTTCCCTCCACTCCTAAAACCATCTAATCAGAGAGTTCAAAGCTACCTACTAACATAAATGCTTTCTACCTACTATGGACGAGAGTGGATCGCTCAAGGTACTTTACAATATATAAGTACGCCTTTTCTTAATTATCACATTTAAGTTTGGTGCATCCACTCTTCAAAAGTTTTAAACAATTTATCATGTGCTCAAAATGTGTTGCGCTTGCCCCACACTCACTTGATGTTGACGATGCTCCTGCATCATACTCCCTCACTTTAAAATTTGCATGGGCTCCTGTCCATGAGCTCTCACACAGTCTGTCCATGCTTCTGAACCTCTGCTTCATTCTCCCAGTTGGCATCTTCAACTGGATGGCCCTTCCACTTGACCAAATATTCGAAGTATTCTTTCCTTCTGGTCTTCTTGCCAATTCTTTTGTCTAGTATGATTTCCATTTATGGCTTCTTTGCAACTAACATCTGCTTTTCCACTAAACCTATGAGTTTTCATCACTTGTTCTTGCTTTCTCAGCCTTGTATGGGTACAAATCTAATACATTGAATATCGAAGAAATTCCGATCCCATCGGGTAATACAATCTCATAAGCATTTGCCCCAAATTTCTTCAAGACCCTACATGGCCCAATTTTCTTCATCTTCAATTTATTATATGTTCCTCTCGGGAAACTTTCCTTCCTCAAATGTGCCAGAATCAAATCACCAAATTCAAACTGAAGTTGTCTTCTGTGTTGATCTGCTCTACGCTTATACTCCGGACTTGAATTCTGCAATCGCTCCTTCACCTGGCTGTGAAGTTCTTTAATTGCCTCTGCGAAATATTCTGCACTAGCACTTCTAGTCGCATTCTATTCAGAATATCTCAATTCAGAAATTCCCCTCGGTTGCATGCCATAGACAACCTGAAATGGACTTTGCCCTGTGCTCCTATTGACTGAGTCATTATACGCAAACTCTGTCTGTGGTAATATATTGTCCCACTAGCTGTGGTGTTCTGTCACCAGGCTTCTCAGTAAGTCTCCTAGACTTTTGTTTACCACTTCTGTCTGCCCATCCATCTGAGGATGATAAGCTGAACTAAATGGCAAGTTAGTTCCCAGCTTCTTCCATAAGTTCCTCCAAAATTGCCCTATCAACTTAGTATCTATGTCTGAAACTATACTTCTTGGCAAGCCGTGAAGTCGAATGACTTCTCTGAAAAATAGGTTCGCAATGTGAGTTGCGTCACTGGTTTTCTGACATGGAATGAAGTGTGCCATCTTGGAAAATCTATCCACCACCACAAATATTGAATCAACACCTCTTTGTGTCCTTGGCAACCCCAATACAAAATCCATGTTGATTGCATCCCACGGCCTTTCTAGTATGGGCAACGGTTGATAAAACCCTACATTTTGTTTTCTTCCCTTCGAATGATGGAAAATTATGCATCTGTCCATGAACCTTTTGACGTCTGCTAGCATTCCTGACCAAAAATATGACTCGTTCAAATTTGCGAACGTCTTGTCATGACCAAAGTGTCCTGCCAATCCTCCACTATGTTTCTCCTTCAGCAGATTCTCCCTCATGGAGCATTTCGGAATACACAGTTGATTGCCCTTGAACAACAATCCTTCCTGGATCATGTATTCGGCCCATTGGCTCCGGTCTCCGAGAACTGGATTCTCAATTGCTTCATACGCCTCTTGAAAATCTGGATCATCTGCGTACATGTCCCTGAGATCATCAAAACCCAACGTCTTGATTTTGAACTCCTGCAACAACAAACACTTCCTTCTCAAAGTATCAACAACTTTGTTAGCAGTACCTGAAATATGTTTAATTACAAAAGTGAAATTTTCCATGTATTCCACCCATTTTACATGTCTCTGATTCAACTTTTCATGTTGAGTCACAAACTGCAGTGCATGATTGTCACTGTATAAGACAAACTCTTTGGGAATTAAGTAATGCCTCCATTTCTTTAATGCATGTACAATAGCATAAAACTCCTTATCATAAGTGGAGTATTTCACTTTCGCTTCATTCATCTTCTCGTCGAAGTATGCTATTGGCCTGTCTTCTTGACTCAAGACTACCCCTATTGCAAATCCACTTGCATCGCATTTCACTTGGAATGTCTTCTGGAAATTCGGCAACACCAGGATTGGTTGTTCCGTGATCTTCCTCTTCAACAGGTTAAAACTCTTCTCAGCTTCTTTCATCCAGTGAAAAGATTTATGTCTTTTCTTCACTGTATCCATCATTGTTGCACCAATTCCACTGAAATTCCTGATGAACTTCCGGTAGAAACTAGCCAATCCGTGAAAACTTCTCACCTCAAATATGTTCTTCGGTGATGCCCAATTCTTGATCACTTCCACCTTATCTAGATCCATCCTCAATTTGTCTGCATAAATAACAAATCCCAAGTAAATGAGTTTTGTCTTCATGAATGAGGATTTCTTCATGTTTATGAGCAACTTCTCTTGTTGTAATATCTTCATCACTGTAGCCAAATGCTTCAAATGCTCCACTACTGTTTTACTGAAAACCAGTATGTCATCTAAATACACAATGACAAATTTTCCGATAAACTCCTTCAGGACTTCGTTCATCAACCACATGAAGGTACTTGGTGCATTTGTTAAGATAAATGGCATAACAAGCCATTCATACAACCCTTCATTTGTTTTGAATGTTGTCTTCCATTCATCACCTTCTCTCATGCAGAATTGATGATATCCGCTTTTCAAATCAATCTTTGAAAAGTATTTTTCTCCACTCAAGCAATCCATCAGATCATCCATCCTCGGCAATGGAAATTTGTACCTGATGGTTATCTTGTTAATGGCTCTTGAATCAGTACACATCCTCCAGCCTCCGTCTTTCTTCGTACTGAGTACTGTTGGAACAACACATGGACTCAAGCTTTCTCTAACCAAACCTTTGTCCAAAAAATCCTGGACTAGTCTTTTTACCTCTTCATTCTCTTGCAGCGTCAATCTGTACGCGGCTTTGTTTGGAAAACTAGCTCCTGGTATGAGATCAATATGATGACTCACACTTTTGATTGGTGGCAACGAACGAGGTAATTCGTCCACTACTATATCAGCGAACTCTTCCAGCAGTTCTTGAATTTCTTCTGGTAAATCATCCACTCTGGTGCTAGTCAGAACAATCTTCAGTTTTCTGACCACAATGAACTGTGGATCCTCCTTCTTCTTCACCTATGTAAGAATTTCCTTCCCACTCATGAGAAGTACTATGTTTCTCACTTCCGACTTCACCTCCTTATCTTTTATTGGAAGCAACATATGAGTTCTTGTAACACACCCACTATCATAATTAAAAAAAGAATTGGGTTAATCTCCCACAAATGAGAAATATCCAGAAACCTGCATTTGCGAAATGTCGATCCCTAGTTCAATATCGGGATTCGGGGTGTCGGAGGTTGCGATCACCGATGGAACAAATTTTTGATGCGCCCCTTGGTTTCCTCAGCCCCTCTTGGCTAAAACTTTGGTCCATACGACCGGTTCCTATATGACCATAGCGACAACTTCTCATCGGGGTTTCGGAGTTTGCGGTGCTGGGGTGTACCTATACCCGGAACTCCCGATCCTCCGATCTCCGATGTGATCCTAGCGTATTGGCTTTCAGGGCTAAGTCCTGGTCAATACGACCACAACCTTCACTAGACCACAGTCTTAAATAATGTTGGAGTTTGGCGCCTTTCAATATCATGATGCACAAGTCCCCTGGACTCTCGACACACCTTTACACTGGCTAGCCCCCCCTTGGCTACACAATGGTCCATGCGACCCCTTACCATATGACCGCAGCCGTATAACCTCCCATCGGGGTTTTGGCATTTGCGACGACGCAAAACATATGTCCTCGGGACTTGCGATTTCTCGATGCCTGATGAAGCCCTCTTGTGGAGCTTTCGCCAATGGCGCTAGATGACTGCCACGTGTCCTCGAAATGAACGGCTCAGATCTCGTCGGGAAATCGCGGATCGCGATTTCCTGTTGCTCAATTTCTTTACCCTTGAAAACTCCGACGGATTTGACTCTTGGTCGGGATTTCCTCCGATGGTGTAGATCTCTACCACATGTCCACTGAACGGACGGTCCCGATCTTGTCGGTAAATTGTGGATCGCAATTCCGTGTGGCAAGAGTTCTATGTACGCAAGAACTCCGATATGTCGAACACCGACTCCTTTAGATCCACAGACACGCGCCCCTCAAATGATGGACAGTCCTAATTACCCTTCGTTGGTTCGGGGTTTTCGATACCAACGTGCCTATGTCTTCGGAATTCTCGATTTTCCGATGGGGCCAAACGCCGATGGTTCTCGATGGTTGCCACCTGTCCCACAGATGGACGGTTCAGATTGTATCGAAAAATCGCATATCGCGATTCCATTGTGCACAAGTTGCACGACTCCGAAAATCCTGATATCCCAAACTCTGACTCTCCGGGATCTCTCGCCACGCGTCCACGTCGACAGACGATCTAGATCCGATCGGGAAATCGCGTTTCGCGATTTCAACATGCACAAGTCTCTTGTCTCCGGGAACCCCGATTCCCGATCTCCGACCCTTCGGGATCTTCTGCCACATGTCCCTGCTGTTTGGACGACTCATATCCTATCGGGAAATCGCGGATCGTGATTTCCTATTGCAATGGTTTTACACTCCTAAATTCTCCGATGGATGAAATCTCGATTCCTCCCAGAACACCGACACGTGTCCTGCCGAGATTAACGGCTAAGATACGTTCTCGGAATTTCGAGAACCACAAGGCCTCGATTCTCAGACTTAACAAAACCCCGATGACTCAGATTTCCCGATGACTCTCCCGGGACTCCTCCTTTGCATGCCTGGGCTTAAACCCCGTGCAACTTTTCTAGATCTAACGGATGACGGGATTTTGTCAATCTTCTCCGTAAGGTCCTGACCGTCAATTTCTTCCTCCTTAAAGGCCTTCTCGAGAATGGCTAAGTAGCCCTTCTACAAGGGGGAAAACTCTACAAGAGATCTATCCCAGGGATTTCCTAGAGACGGATAGGGAAAATAGCTTCTCGAGGATGGGTTGGGAGCTTAACTTAGCTCAATCTAAGCATAACTAGATTCAATTATCAACGTAAGTCGTGCATGGTTTCCTTATCATCAATTACTGCACAGGCATCCTTACGCCGAAAAAATTTACAATTCCACAAGTCTATGAACATATGTGACAGCATATAAATTTCAAGATGCAATATGAGTAAAATAGTTATCAGAAATAACTTCAACAATAGAGGCAACTGCTAAGAGGGGTGCTCGTTTCCACCCAACCGTAGGCGTAGCGACTCCTAATGGATTTACCACTAGCCACCCCCGAGCTGAGACCACGATGTTCTGAGGCCTGTGTCTCCCTGTCTGCCAGTACCCAGGAGCAAGGGTTGCAATCCCCTCCTCTCTGCGATCACTCACTCTACGTAAAAACTGCCAAAGTTTCCCTTCGCATCCACCCCCTTGTCAATCGTGTCTGCCAT
>SNQJ01S0069010.1:24572-39145 GCA_010110895.2 Picea sitchensis
TAATTTTTTTGCCTATAACCCATGATGTCAACATGTACTGGAATGGATTCATGACAGTAATGATGGTGGTCTTGCGAAACAGAACATAATGACGGAACCATTGAACAGCATGAACTGCTGCCAACGCAAGTTTTTTGATATGAGAATAATTACGTTTCGGTCCTACGAGGCCTCGGCTCAAGTAATATATCACGTATTATGAGAACAAATCATCTTCCTGAACTAAAACCATGGCAATGGTTGACTCTGTGGTAGCCAAATATAATAAGAAATCTTTGTTATAGTTAGGTGGCCATAGCAGAGGTGCAGTTGTGAGGGCATGTTTTAATGCATCGAAAGAGTGTTGAGAATCTTTGTCCCAGTAAAAAGGAATGTATTTCTTCAGTAGGTACATAAATCCCTTGGTAATTTCAGCATAGTTGGCGATGAAGTGTCGTAAAAAAATTTCCTTGCCTTGTTGTTGAAGGAAAATCTCCCTGTGGATAGGTAGATCTCCTCTTGAGAGCTAGACTCTTAACTCTTAAGAAAAAAGATGCTTAACGTGGACACTGACTTCCTTTCAGATCTATACAAACTAATGCATGAGGAGGAAGGATAAAAGAAGTACCTTTTACCGGTGTTTGTCCCTGCACGCTCCGAGTTGAACTCCAATCTTTCGCTCTTCGATAAGCCCTGTAGACAAACAAAGTACGATCACTTCCTACTCTATCATGATTAGTCAGAAATAGGTCTATATACTAAAGAGACAAATTCATGTGATATTGAACACGAATTAGAAAGAAACAGGCCAACCAAATTATATTAATGAGGACAAAACATTGCTTACAGCCATAAATGATTTTCATCAGTTTCGTCAAGTCCTCCTTGTATAACCCTTGCTCAAAAGATCCATGATCTGAATGATGATAGATTCACCGATTGCTCCCTATGAGATCACAGGTTTCTTGCTTCCAAAAAATCTCTGTTTCAACACCACTTATAAGATCATAAGTTTGGTGTGATTCCCCCTTTCCCATCCTATTTCACCATTAGAAACCTTGCTTATATAGCCTTGGAGAGGCTTTAACCACTTGAGATATCCTTGGGGAAGTTGAGGATTTTCCTCCTTCAGTTGAGGATTTTCCCTAAAATCATGGCTGGGCTAGGGATTCGAATCCAACTGCCTTCCAAGAATGAAAGGATCCTTCCCCCATTCATCTCAACAACTTAACTACTACCTAAAATATGTAGCGTTCCCTTAAAAGGGCCATCAAAGCGTTGTGGTGATCCCTAGTAGGCTTTAGGGGGGCGCCAACACTCCTAAAGACACCAACACTCCCTCAGAAGGGCTAAAGAATATTTATAACACTCCTAGACAGTGTAAGGGGGAGCGCTAGCACTCCCAAAAGAGGTATAGGGGAGCGCTCTCCTCCAAAACTTAGTTTTTTGAGTGTTTTCAGATGGAAAAAGGTTCATGAGCCCAGTTAACCTTTCCTCCTCTTCCAAATAAAATGTTTGAGGTGTTTCAAGTGTCCTTCTCATGTTTTTATAAGCACGACATAGGAATCATGGAAGTATGCCTTCTTTGACACTTGTGACACTTGTGAGAAAAATGCGAAACTTGCGACACTTATAATGACGACACTTGCGACACTACCGAAGTGAGTATTTTTTATGTGTAATAGATTGCCCCCCAAAGTATGAAGTTAGAAGACAGGAACTGATAACTGAAATGCTTTGTAGACTTTCAAGCAAGGGTATAGACACAAAGAACCTGAAAAAAGATGCACACAAACATCCAACAAATATTATGACATGTTTCAAACCCAAGGCAGGCATACCTATGCTTGGGTGATAAAGACTTGCAAGGTATGACCGCCATAAAATACACTGTGGATCCATAATTGTATTGATAAAAAGGTATAGCCACTGAAAATACACTGTGGATCTATACTCTTATGACCTGAACTGATCGTAGCCACGAAGAATACACAGTGGATCTACGAGATGATAAGACATATCCATGACCAATGCAAAGTGGATCTATGTCACAATATATGTGTCATTTTTCAAGAGAAAATCCATCTCAACCTAGGCAACGTATATATCAAAGTGATCACTCAACCCGGGGTCTTCTTACCGATCCTGATGTAGTACGAATCTAACCATGTGAATAGATGTCCTGATGTTGAACATGGCAGAAACCACTTGATTACCAGTCAATGATGTAAACCGTTAACAAGCACGAGGGAGATCACCATTAATGTCAATGATTCCCAAGGTACTCTAGTACATTCCAACGAATGTGAATGGATGATCTCGAGTCGAACATCTGTGGAATCATTCGATCAGAGGTCAATGATGTAAACCCACTGTCGAATGTGAGGAGGCCTGCCATTGAGGCATGCAGGTCCCAGAGTACTAACTAGTTTCTAAGTCTAATTCCTAGATAATGTGTTGAAATCGACAGGAATAGACTCGTTGAAGGAGGGCCTTGATGTATCCCCCATCAACGACATGAAATGGACATAGAGATGTAATTGGTAGATCAAATGAACATGGACTGACATGGGTATTGAGACAAGATATTTGCGATGGTTGACTCTCAAGGCGGATACTTCCCTTGAACACTGAGGCACAACAGTAGAAACATGATATGGACCAAAACTTGATGATGCAGTGGATGTTGTGACTTACGTTAGGTGACCCAAAGGAGTGAAAGAAACTTAAAGGATTGGTTCAGTGTAGAGGTTCAGCAGATTATAATGCGTGTAAAAGACAAAGTGTCGTGTTCAAGCACAACTCTAAGAATTACTTGGTAATGTTCTCAACTGACTTCTTGGTTTGCTTCTTTCAAATTTTCCCCCATGCATATAGACGAGTACCTCTTTTTAATTTAACGAGCTTGAGGAGGGTAACACGTGCTCGATATAACTCACCTTCGGTAAGTTCCTCTTCCTTTGTTTAATGAACTAGAAGAAGTAAGGGTTCGGTCTCGTATGGGCCTGTCAATGTTTTGTTTAGCGAGTCCAAAGACAGAAAACTCAAAGGTTTTTCATGATTATAGATTTTGGAAAAACACTTAAAAGAGAACTTTCTCAGTTCCTTTTTCGTAAAGTAGTCTGACGAGACCAAAAAAGAGATAAACTATCGCTCAACAGATGTTTTCTTCAAATACTTTAACAAGCGTGAAGAGAACAAGGTCGCTTGGTAATCTTTTCATCTTTAGAGAGTCTGAAAAGAACTTAAAGATGACTCCAATGTTGTCCTTTTTCCTAATGTTAGTCTCACGAGGCCGAAAAAGAGATAAATTATCACTCGAAAGACGCCCTTTCAAACCATTTAACAAGTGGGAAAGAAAGAAATATCACTCGACAATCTTTTCATGTTTAGAGAGTCTAAAAAGAGCTTAAAGGAGACTCTAGGGGGTTCCTTTTTTGTGTATCCATACAGGTCCGAAAAAGAGATAAAAGTCTACCCGGATGCATTCTCATGTATTTACGAGCACGAGAAAGAACAAAGACTAAGCTTGGTATGCCCCCAACATAAAATCTAGTGGATTAACTCCAGGATGATCAACAAAGTCTGGAGACATGCCCTCCAAGCTTCAATTCATTCACCGGCTCTAAGGTCGTCACCAATTTCTCTAGTAGATGAGAAAAAGGAGAAGGGTGGATGAAAATAAGGTTCAAGAGAGATGACTGTTTCATTTTTTAAGGAGCTTGACACAGGAAAAGAACTATGCTTTAGACCTCTGTTTCATTTTTTAACGAGCTTGCCACAAAGAAGAGAAACTATGCTCGTGGTTGCTTCTTGATCATGGCTTCCAAGAGGATAACGCTCTGGAAGGATACCATGTCAAGGGACAAAACTCGGTCATGGCTTCCAAGAGATCTTCGCTGGATGGAAGACAATCACTTTGGAAGGAACACATATCGAGGGCCGCGATAGGAGTAAGGAGATCAGGCTCCAATAATCCTACCGAAGAAATCATCATGTCTAGTATCGGATCCAAATCATTGGAAGTTGAGGTCATGGGAGACAACGCCACATAATTGAAAAGCAGTGGGGGTGATACTGTCTACATATAAGAACCACTTAGGGAGGTAACCCAGTCGGGGCCGATGAATGAAATTTGATCAATAGTCACAATTATTCCATCGTGAGGGAAAGATATCACACGGAAAAGGGTGGATACAATATCTTTCATGGCATAGACATAATCCTGCCCAAGGAGTAAAGAGAAATCCAAGGGGTCTCGGACTACCATGGCATCGATAAAGACAATTTTCCCTCCCAAAGTTACAGGAAACTGAGGAAGGATCCCTAAAGGTTGACTAGTTCTTATGTTAAAAGCTAACAGATTCTGTGTAACTGGTGCAAGCTGCGGACAACCCAAAGCATACCAAGCAACAGAAGACAAAATACTAACATATGCACCTTCATCTATCAGCATTTGAGGAATGTCCTGACCATGAACCTGTACTATAATCTGGAAAGGAATGTGAGAGGGAAGACGAGGTCCAGTTAGCACACCCCAATAAAAAAGGATGGCTTCAGTACTTGGAGGGGGTTTCACAGGAGAAGGAGGAATGCCCCCCGGCATGGTAGAGTCTGTATTAACGAGAAAAACATGGGTAGTATTAGTTTTACTCTCTAGAAGGGGAGTAGGATCAACCGATGATTGGATCAGATCAACCAATGGTGGACTTGGATAGACCACTTTAGCACTCTTTAGAGGAAGAGTGGGACTGACCGAGGAAGGGACTGGACCAGTCACTTTGACATTCCTCAATGAAGGAATGGGATCAACCGATGGCGAAACTGGATCAACCACTTTGGCACTCTTCAGAGGAAGAGTGGGACTGACCGAGGAAGGGAATGGATTAGTCACTTTGACATTCCTCAAGGGAGGAATGGGATCGACCGATGGAGAAACTGGATCGACCACTTGAGTTTCATTCTCCAAGGGAAGAATGGGGTCGACGGGTGGAAACAGATCGACTGCTTTGGTGTCACTCTCTAACGGGAGAGTGGGATCGACCGAGGATGAAAACAGATCGATCACTTTGGTGTCACTCTTTTGATGAAGAGTGGGGCTTATCGATGATGAAACTGGATCAACTACTTGGGTTTGTGGTTCAATCGAGGAGGAAACTAGATTGACCACCTGATCAACTGGACTAACCAAGGATGGAACCAAATTGACCAGTCCATCAACTAACGATGGGTCGAGGGAAATCTTACGATAACCTTTTGGAAGTTGAAGTTTTTCCAAAAGAGAAGAAGCCTCATCCATGCGAGGACAAAGGTGAGAGTAATGATTACCTTTTCATAACATGCAAGGGAACTTGACAGTTTTCTTCTTCTTACCAACTTGAACATCACTAGTTGATGGGGTATCATCGACATGACCGATAGAGGCCAGTGATGTGGAGGACCACATTTCTAAGACCTGGGTAAGACCGAGGCAATCCCTTAGAATGTGTTCACCCTTACAAATACTGCAAGGGAATTTGGGTTTCTGATTCTTCATTTTAATCTTGTTGACCTCATCAACACTCCCAGTACTATTAATAGTAACCAGTTTCTTAGAGCCAACATCTGATGTTGTTGGATCCTTTGTCCTTTTTGGGTTCTTCTTCTTCTTCTCTTTCTATTTCTTCTTCTTCTGATCAACTTGGCTCCTCGCTTTAGATCTTTCACTATGCAAAGACAGAGAAATGGAAGGAGAATTAATGGGCGAAGAAGGTGAAAATTCGACGTGAGGTTGATGTGTGGGTGGTGTATTGACATCCAAAGTATTAGGTGCAATTGAAACATTGGGAGGATTCGGTATCACCGGAGTGGAGAACAACCAAACTGGTAGTCCAATAGTGAGTCCTGGAAGACTCAGTGTGACAACATATGGAGGACCAAAGTTTCCAAATGAAGAAAAGGTATAAGGTTCCCAGGAGAAGGGGTTCCTCCATTGGTACTCCTAGGATTCGATGCCATTAACACTGACTCGACCTAAGGTACACTAAGTAAAACAAACAACACATTCTATGAATTTGAGAAGCAATCAATCAAGCAAACCTTCCTATAATGAAACCACTAGTTGGTGATGAAATCCAACGTCGCGAGATAAAAATAGGAAGGGGCGGGGATAGAGCGGGTGGATCAGTTACGTTGGTGACCTGCTTAACGGACTTAAACCTTAGTGCAAGATATCACGCAGTAATTGTGGATTTACCCTCCAAGGAACCCAAGTGAGTTTCACCAACTTCTGTTCCAGGTACAGTGAGACTTCCCTTCACCGTCACCTTGTGTGAGACCCTAAAGATTTTGGCTACTAAGGTCACCAAATCATAGTTAGCCCCTGGGCAGGTACAGTCGATAGTCCAGTTGGAACGTATGGGCAGGATAACAAGTCTGAAATCAGCTTGAAAGGCTCCCACACATAACCATGGGTATACCTTCCAGTGACCCCAAATATACGATCTGACCACTACAAACAGTTGGGCCACAGAGGGATAATCTCTATAACTCACTCAAATGTGACCTCGTGCATAACCTCTGTGTGAGAGGGGGATCCTAGCAAGACAATACGACAATTGGATTTGACTCTCCCTACCGCAAGATACTAAGTTTGTTCGATAGATTTGGAAATTTATCCTTTCAACCTATTCCAAAGCCCTACACCTTAAACTAATGTGGGTTTGCTAACAAAGATGTAAAAAGTTTGATAAATTTTAGTTAAGTGTTGATTTTAATGGTTGTTGTTTACTCAGAGGGTGTACAAAAGTGAAACTGATGGAATGATGACTCAATCCCCAAAAATATGCATGAAATATGATAAGAAATCGTTTCTTTTCAATGAATACCTATTTAAGGGAAAGGAGAAGAGTCATTTTCACTATCAAACACTTGATAAGGAATGACCTCAATCAATTTTGTTCTCAATCAAATCCAATATGATGCTACAACATTTCAGAAATGCAAACTAATCATTAATATGTACTTTTGTCGTTTGTATGCGAATGATAATCAATTCAATGAAAATTTTCTCCTACTAACTACCCTTTCAGAACAACGAGATTCAGACAAGAAAATGCAGATTTCGCACAAACAACACACCCTTTTGCAATCAAACAAGAGAGAGAAGATAAAAAACGCAAAAGGAACGAAAAATAAATTGGATCAGATGACCTCAAAGAACCAAATGAGAAGAGACGCATACTTCTAATGTCCTTCACTAGAGTTCCCGCTCAATCAGATAGGAGAGAAGAAAGCAAGGGATCGATTTCAAGCTCTCAACAACAAAAAACTCAAAAATAATGAAGAAGGGCATAAAATCTGAACAATAAGGTGTTTACAATAATGAAGAAGGGCATAAAATCGAAATAAGAATCATTGAGTCACAAAGCAGCTTAGCAAATGAAAAAACAGGGTCTGGACCTCCAAAAAAATGCAAATTTTGAAGAGATTTTGGGAAAAAAGGGTTGGAGATATGGTATAAGGGCCACCAGAGCATTATAAAGCTCTATATAGCACTTCTAGGGAGTGATAGCACTCTGCTAACATGGGCAGGGGGGTTCCAGGATAAAAAAACTCACAAAAAGTCCAAAAACCCCAAAACTTCAATGGAATTTTTGACAGTCAAGCTGAGTGTGATGGGGTAAAGATTCAATAATAAAATGCAATCAGATATAAAGGGGTTAAAAATGCCTAAGAACACAAAGGGTAAGACAAGGCCTATGAGGAAAAAAAAAACCAAAAGTTTCGATTCGATTCCCCAGTGGAGTCGCTAGTTTCTGTTGAAGGAAAATCTCCCTGCAGACAGGTAGATATCCTCTTGAGAGATAGACTCTTAACTCTTAAGAAAGAAGACGCTTAATGTGGAAACTGAATTCCTTTCAGATCTATACAAACTAATGCATGAGGAGGAAGGAGAAAATAAGTACCTTTTACCGGTGTTTGTCCCTGCATGCTCCAAGTTGAAATCCAATCTTTCGCTCTTCGATAAGCCATGTAGACAAACAAAGTACGACCACTTCCTACTCTATCAAGATTAATCTGAAATAGGTCTATCTACTAAAGAGACAAATTCATGTGATATTGAACATGAATTAGAAAGAAACAGGCCAAGCAAATTATATTAATGTGGACAAAACATCGCTTACAACCATAAATGAATTGCAGCAGTTTCATCAAGTCCTCCTTGTCTACCCCTTATTCAAAAGATCCACAATCTGAATGATGATAGATTCACCAATTGCTCCCTATGATATCATAGGTCTCTTTCTTCCAAAATATATCTGTTTCAGCACCACTTATAAGATCATAAGTTTGGTGTGATTCCCCATTTCCCATCCTGTTTCACCATTAGAAAGCTTGCTTATATAGCCTTGGAGAGGCTTTAACCACTTGAGATATCCTTGGGGAAGTTGAGGATTTGACTCCTTCAGTTGAGTATCTTCCCTAAGATTATGGTTGGGCTAGGGATTCGAATCCAACTGCCTTCCAAGAATGAAAGGATCCTTCCCCCATTCATCTCAACAACTTAACTACTGCCTAAAATAGGTAGCGCTCCCTTAAAAGGGCCATCAAAGCGTTGTAGCGCTCCATAGTAGGATTTACGGGGGAACCAACACTCCTAAAGACACAAACACTCCTTCAGAAGAGCCAAAGAAGATTTATAACACTCCCAGACAGTGTAAGGGGGAGTGCCAACACTCCCAGAAGAGGTATAGGGGAGCGCTCTGCTCCAAAACTTAGTTTTTTGAGTGTTTTCAGATGGAAAAAGGTTCATGAGCCCAATTAACCTTTCCTCCTCTTCCAAATAAAATGTTTGAGGTGTTTCAAGTGTCCTTCTCATGTCATTATAGGCACGACATAGGCATCATGGCAATATGCCTTCTTTGACACTTGCGACACTTATAATGACGACACTTGTGACACTACCGAAGTGAGTATTTTTTATGTGTAACACTTGTAGACTTTGAAGTTGGAGAATTGTGCATTGGGGGGGAAAATAGATTATTGCCTCCACCTTGAGAGGATCGACCATCATCCCTATTGTTGATACGATGAAACCTAACAAATGTCCTGATGTTACACAGAAGCTGCACTTGTTTGGATTCAAGCGAATCCTAAAGTAGCGACAGCGTTCGAAGATTATTCTAAGGTGTGTGGGATGAACCGTTCTCTTATGAGATCGGGATGATAAATCATCTAAGTAGGCCTTGACTATATGCTTGAGGTCATGAAAATAAAAATACATGGCCCGTTGGAATGTGGTGCCATCATTTTTAAGGACAAAAGGCATTTTACGATATACGAATGTACCCCACGGACAAGTTAATGTCATTTTGTGTTGGTCTTCGGGTTTGATTTGGATTTGATTATATCCTGAAAAACCATCCATGAAAGAAAAGGCTTCGCAACCAGCACATTCATCAATGATCTGGTCAATGAATGGTGTTGGAAAATTATCTTTGGGACATACCTTGTTCAAATCATAGAAATTGGTACATACACGAATCGTGCCTTGTTTTTTATTGACTAGCACAGGATTTGACACCCATTGAGTCAAATGGATAGGATAGATAAAGCTTGCCTTTAGCAATTTATCCACCTCAATCTTGATGGTTCCATCTTTCTTGGGATTAACTGGATGAAGATTCTATCTAATAGGCTTGGCATCAAGATACGTTGTGATTTCATGTTCAACTATTTTTGGATCAATACCTAGCATTTCCTCATAAGACCAGGAAAAAACATCGCGAAAATCTTTGAAAAGATCCGTGTAGATTTGAATCTCTTCGAGGGAGCAATCCGCTTCGACGAAGACGTTCTTCACGACGCCAAGGTTTTGGGAGATGTTGATTGCTATAGTTTCAGCGATAGTCGCCATATTTCCCTCAACATAAATTTCATGTGTAGCTAAGAGATTAATAGGACACGACTGAGATCTCGTCATGGTCACGGTGAATTCTCCTACTTCGATTCGACTTAACTCTAGGAGAAAATATGATCTATGATGAAGATCTTCCCAAGGTTTGTTCGGACTAGTCATTTCTTCGATTACTGCTTCATCAAAGGGCAAGACTAAGTCTAACGAATCGACGTTAGCGAGGGAACCCTGAGCCCAAATAGGCTCTAGAAGTGGAGCTGACTCTTGTGCAGGAGTCAGATCAGTGTTAGTTGAAGCTTGCTGGACTAAAGAGTGCACTACTTCAGCGGCAGACAAGGGCATGGACATGCCTGGGTGCCATGTCTCATCCATCGTGGCTGATGGGGAAGGAAGAATCCATGGATCCTCGAAGTAAGTCGTGTGGAACGATGAAACTTGAAAAATCCCAACCTTATGGTGATTAGATATAAATTTGATATCGCCCTACAGAGGTGGGTAATCGAAGGTACCCATCAAATATGGGCACAAACCAACTCCTATGTTGACGACACCTGGTTGAGGATTATCAATCATCGGGACCGTGGATGCCCCCAAAGTTGGGTCAGGCCTAGAGAAAGACAATTGATCGATGGTCACTATCCGGAATGTGTGTGGAAACAACAAGACCCGAAAAACTGTAGCAACCACATATTTCATAGCATAAGTCCAAATCCATCCTAACAAGAGGTTATAGTCAAGGGGAGCATCGAGTACCTCTACTTCAACACACACGGTTTTCCCTCCGAACTGCGTAGGCAAAGAAGGAATGATGCCATGTGGTCGAAACGAACAACCGTCGAAAGCAGTGAGGAGGGTAGGTGATGGAGACAAAATGGGCTGGCCAATGGCCTTCCAACATGCCAACGATGTAATGCATGTCGAGGCACCCTCGTTGACCATCATGCGGAAGATATTCCATGTAAAAAATTTCATGGGGTAAGCCACTACTATCTGAAATGCTACGTGGTAAGGCAGATGGGGTTTTAAGTCGGTTGTATATAACATGATGGTACCTGGATTACAAGTCTCAGTAGAGCCCAATGCGGTTAACAAGGCTTTTCTCTGAGAAGGGAAACTTTGGAGGACCTCCAAAGCAAACATCACACAAGGGGTTTGTGATAAATCTTCCACCATAGAGTAGTTCTGGGCAGCCCTTGCATTTGGGTTATGAGAAGCCTTTTTAAATGCACCTTTTGGAATGCGTGTCATTATTTATCCCAACATCTTCTCAATCTGTAGAGGAAGAGATGGGAGATCATCTTCTTTACCCTTCTTAGAAGTGCTTGGTTTACTATAATCGTGTGCTCTAGTCGATACGGAAGCATCACCCCTAACCATATATACGTTCATGGATGAGGGGTTGTTTAGAGGTGGGCAGTTTTCTTGGCTACCCCCTTCCGTACTTGCAGAGGCTTGAGTTAAATTTTTCCCGTGTTGAAATGGGTTTGTCAACACCGCCTGTTGTTGTTGCGTGACAAATATTTGGGCCTCTGCAAGTCAAGGATATAGATGGGTTGGGTGGTATTCCATGCACAAGTTGAAAGTATACCTCACCTTTTGTTTTTTAGTGTTGTCCCCGCCATCATTATCGTTAGGTGTTTTATCCCCCTTATTTTTTCTTCCCTTCAAGTTGTTGGGTGGCCTTTGGGTTAGTCGACTGCACTGTGTGTACCTCCGACATTTGGGTAGGGGGAGCAGCCAAAGCAGTAGTTTGGCTGGCCACTGTGTGTTGTATGGATAACTGTTGCAACTGCTTTGTCAATTGCTCAGTGGGCTTTCTTTGTGCTGAACCAACAATACCATCGGCATGTAGTCCAACTCTCTGTCTAGTTTCATCCAGTATTGAACGTGGCGCATCTGGCAAGATTTTGTATAATAAATCAGACTGAGAATAGATGAGCTCAAACTGTTGAGACCTCATGATGGCATCTTCTTCAGAGAAAACTCTAGATGTCACGATGTCTTTGGATAACTGTGAGACCAAAGACTTAAGGAACCAATCAAGTAGGAATGCTGGTGGGATTGGTACTTTGATTAAACTCTTTCGGCGTCTCCATTCTCGGATGTGATCAGAGATATGGTCCGCTATTGTCTGTTCGAAATTAGCGAGCAGCTCTGTGCCAGTGTCGTATCTCATAGGTAACTAGAAATGGTTAAGGAAAGCCATCGCCAATTCTCCAAAAGAAGAGTATCTTGAGCGATCGAGATCAATGTACCACTTCGAAACACTCCCAATGAGAGTACGTTGAAACAATCGCAACTGAATGGAGTCATATTTCAATGAGTTAGATGAGCACCAAAGATGAAAGGTAGTCACATGATCTCCTAGATCTTCATTAGGCTTGGATTCAAACTTTGGAATGTCTGAAGGCAACTTCGTCGGCATAGGAGGCCAATGTGGATCGTGACAAATAGGGTCATTCAACAACCTTGTCAAATCTGGCAAGTGTAAAGTCGCCAGGAACGGTAGTTTGGGTTGTTACTGATAACCTGGGAAAAAGGGTCTTGGAGTTTGACTAGCACCAGGTTGCCAGGAAAAGTTTTGTTGCTGGCCCGGATTTTGGTAGAAACCATGGCCCTGGCAAGCGTAAGGATTTTTCATATGTGGAGACATCATCGACTGATTTCCCAAATAGGACATAGATTGTTGGGCATGCATTGTATTCGAAGGACTTTGGGAAGGATTACCCCATGCCGGTCCCATGGGGATAGGCATAGTAGTGTGTCTGGGGTTCCATTGATTGTGGAAATAATTACCCAAGATCGGTATTCCAGAGGAGGGAACAAGTCCTTGCCCTAAATTCCAAAGTCCTGCTAGGTTTTCCCCCTGTGCAGGAATAGTACCCTGCCCAGGAGTAGATTGTCCAAAAATGGGGTTGCCCCCAGTCAGGAAAGTGACTGACGAGAAGGTGTTGCTACTAAATGTTTTTTTCCAAGAAAATAGTGTCGAACCTACCGGCATACTATGCGAAGGTGGTCCTTGACTCCCCACTTCAAATAAACTATTGTGTGTAGGTTGCTCGATGGATTGTTGATGCGAACCACCGAGTGACGGGGACGAATGAGAGATATGACCTCCTCCGTAAGGAAAAGCGTTAAAAGGGATAGGAGTGCCCCCCATGTGACCTTGCAGAGGAGTGCTAGAGCTCCCTACCCCCAGACCCAAAGTTTGTAAAGTGGATTAGGAAAGTACAGGACTTGTACCCGAACTAGGCATACCGTATGAGAACGGAGGGCCTGTCGCACTAGGTGTGAAAGGGGTTGTGGCTGCTGCCAAAGATGGGTTTGGACCATTGTGTGAAGTAGTTGTGATTGAGACCATGGTGGATTGGACCAACGATGGTAGGTTAGGAGATGACAGCTCTCCTGTGGTGGGAATTGAAGAATTCCCAGAAGGAGTAACAACATTTGTTTCCATTGTTGTGTGCGACACTGTCTGGCGCTCATGAAATTGAATTGGTACAATAAAAGGTGTTAAGAAATCAGTGGTTGGGGTTTAAAACAAGCCAAGAGTGGTTTCTTCAAGGTCCAAAATGGTCAATTCCTCCGGGGGTTGTTCAGGCACAATGGTTTGTAACCCAGTCACTTCAAAAGACCCGTGTTGGTCTAGCTTCCACCTTAATGGTGGAGGGGGTGGTTCTAGTGTAACCAGCGGTAGGCCAAGAAGCCTTTGTGATCGACAGAGATCAGGATCCTCCACTGTGTGAGAAGATCCAAGACACTCTAAGGTAGTCTAAATTCTCAAAAGTAACATCCACTACAAAAGAATCCCTAGAAGATAAGGCAAACAAACACTAAATTAATTGGAAGAACAGTTACAACAACCAACACTAGAGCAACTTACCGGTGCAAGTGAAACTCAAACATGGAAGCACCCTTCGAGTATACTCTACAAAGAATGGACCAATGTATGTCCTAGATACCGTAGTATACCCCCGCAGTCACATGTATATGTCCCTAACAAATATTGGCAACTAGGTTGTCGACACGCAAACAGTCACCAGGCGGGTACAGTCGAAAGTCGGGTAGACCACAATGAGATGGGTATCGAGCCTGAAACCTGTCAAGGGTATCAAGAGAAAATGGTCTGGAAGACAACTGAGGACCTCGAATGGATTCGAGACCCACGAATCCCTGTGGAAAATGCAAACGATGAAATCCCAAAACAAGCCCTCTATATGTATTCTCCACTACGATTGGTCTGGCTTTGGAGGGGTTATCTCCGCTACCTTTCCGCACACGACCTCATGTTTATCCCCTGTGTTAGAGGGGGGTCCCAAATAACTTCCAAAAAACTGGACTTAGACACTCCCTACCTCAGACTCCAATGTTTGATTTTAAATGGCCTTGAAGAGTTTCTTCTCCAACCTAATCCAAGGCCCTAGTCCTGAACTAGTTTGTGAACCCTACAAACATAAAATTCTAGTAGATTTCAAATTTAGCGTTACTTTTATGGCTTTGTCTTACGTCAAGGAGTATGAGGGTGAAGCTGATGATGTGTAAAAGACAAAAGAAAAAAATGAATAAAAAAGATGGAAACAAAACTTAAACTTGAATGCAAAATTTCAACAACTTTTCAAAAGAAATATTTTTTTAACTTTTCTAAGATTTTGGACAGCAAACTCAAAGGAATTTCACTCGACTACGAGCTACTTAT
>SNQJ01S0069011.1:0-23873 GCA_010110895.2 Picea sitchensis
GAACCCAAGGATTTCAATGTTAAGGTCTTGTGATTCCACAAGGTGGGATACAAAGAGGAATTGTTTCCATGCATAAACATGCTAAATACCTTGATTGAGAATGCGGATGTAACAATTTGAACATTGAAATCATAGAGTGATGACATAATCGAGCAATATGGCGTTGATACTCTTCAAAGGATGTATGAGTTCTCACCTCCCACAATGCCAGTAAGCCTTTGGTGGTTGCAAAATTTTAGCAAAACGTATGATGTTTATAATATTGTGAAGGCATGGTGGCTTTTAGTTAAGCCATTCCAAACTACCACAAGTAAGGTACACTTAATAAAAAAATGGCAAATGGAACTTCAAGCCTTAGAAATTCTCTTGAACCTCTTGTATGGTAGACGAGGCACTAGATACATATGGTTAAGATGGATTTTGATTATGCATGGGATGATATTTTATTAGGTAGACTTCATCTCTAATCTTCTTGCACAATGTATTCCAAAGGCTAAAACTCCCTTAGATAGTGGTGCACTTGAGTTTTACATGGCGTCTTATTTTATGTATTGTGTATGTGTGAGCTAAGAGTTCTCTTGTTTCAAGCCCACCTAGAAGCCTTCCTTTGCACTTGTACATGATTATTTCCTCATAGTTATTTAGCTATTATTACGTCATTTAACCTTTTAATGTTTTTTAAAAATGCAAGTTTGAAGGGTGATCACCTCCACGATCCAAAACACATTTCCGAAAAGGTATAAATCATTTTCTTCTCTTGCGTCATGAAATTTTCCTTCACTTCCTTGTATACTTAAATTCAAAATCCAAGGACAGATAATGGTGTAAACAACTATTATTCATTTAATAATATTTTTTTAGAGATTTTTTACTGTAAGATGATGTGGCAAATTATGTTCTCCCTTACCATTTTTGTTTTCCAAAGTTCAATGTTCATAAACACCTATTCATAGGACTTGGTGATGTATAATGTTGGCTAGAGTTAGTGATTGATTCAATCAACATTGACAACAATATTGATAAATCAGATGGCGTGAAAAATGTGAATTCCACCTGCATACTTACCCTTCAAAATCCCAATTGTATACTTATCATTTATATAAATATTATTAGAATGAGATCTTACAAGCACACTAGATCAATTCAATCCATCTACCATTAATAAACAAACTTGTAACTCACCCATGAGATAAAACCATAATAATAGTGTTAGAAGGAAGTTACCCTCTAGGCCTAGACATAGATTCATATGCACATTTTCCATAAAACAACCTATGCAAGGTACATTTATCATTCCTTAGCTTAAGAATTGAATTTTTGAATTTTCAACATTAAAATTAAAAATTTATCAGAAATTACAGGATTTGACAAAATCTCGTAATTGCTCAAGGTTCGTGTACTTACAGGAAAGCTGGGAGAAATCAAAGACATGTGTCATGATACTTGATGTACAAGGATGGATGAATATCTATTAGGTTCAAGATCTGAGCTTTCCAGGTGTCTGGTCAACGCTGGTCAAACAGGGCCACTTCAGCAGAAAATACCCTGTTTTAGCAGAAAATTATGGACAGTTTTAGAATTTCTAATTTAATACATGTATTTTTGTTGATTTAATACATGACTCAAATTATTCTTACTCAAGATATACTCCTCAGTGTTTCCTCAAGGACACTTACACTGTTTACCTTATCCCGAGGTTAACTTAGGTTATGTCAACACTTAAAATTTTCTATATACGTATACTATATTCAATCATCTTAGGGTTTATGCTTTGAAATTTGGAAACTTGGACTCARATTGTCAACAATTGTCAACTCACATAAAGTGTGATGAACAACATGACAATAGTTGTACTAAAAGTGTGATGGAAATCACATAAAGTGTGATGAACAACATGACAATAGTTGTACTAAAAGGGTATTTTTTCATAATACACCTCATGAGAGAACCTCTTATCTTGACAATAAATAACTCATGGTAGGATTAGTAGATCCTACCATATAGTATAGTGACATCAACATTGTATAAATTAGTTAGAAACATGAAATTATTAGAGAGTAATGCACAACAGGTTCATATATATCTGCGTCATCATGGTGATGTTATCAAGTCATCTTGTTGAGGCATGGACCAATCATAGGTTGCCACATATCATTAATGATGTCATCAATTTAGAGTTAAGGAGACAAGTGATACCTTCAGGAGATGACACATGACATTCTTGCACATATGGATTAAAAATATATGTCATTCTCTTTTTCATCAAAATATATCTAAGTGTTGACTTCTAGATTTGAAGTCAAGTTTAAATGGATTTCATATAAATTTTGTGCCAGTTGAGTTGATCATCCTTCACATATCAATTTTTAGGATTTGGCATGGTTTTCTCCATGGGATTGACACATCTCTTAATTGAATTTAATAAAATTTTAAGTTTCAACATACATATGGATTCGATACTTTATGTTTTGTAGATTGCTTGACCTTTGGAATAGACCCACATTTATTTATGGAGGATTTAATAACACTTTAGGTCTAGAAATAACTCGGTGAATTTAAAATATTGAAACAAATAAAAACATAACTTCCATATGTCATTGCTAACAAACCCTCTTGAAAATTGGTCTCATTCACTTAGTTTCCTTCCATAAACATATATATTACACTCTACCATTTGGTATTTGCTTGCCTCTAGACCAAATAATTCTTGTTTTGTCAGTTCAACAAGAAAACAACCTTGAAGTTGAATGAGACTATTTTAGCGCACAATTAATTCCATATGGTTAATGATTGTATTTGAATCTATCACTACAACCAACGATTGAGCACATGAACCTTTAGAAATTTTCAATCCTTTCCAAAGTGCATAATTTTTTGCTTCGTTGTTGGAAAAAACACCAAGTCCCGATGCAAAAGAAGTTTCAATTGTTCCTCCAGGGTCCATGATGACACCCCCTCCCCTGCCCATCCCAACCACCCCATATTTTTTACCAAGTTACTCAAATACGAATGGTGGGCCTTTTTTCCCTCCTTGCATTTCCCCATGATGATCTATGGAGAATGAAGAAGCAATTCCAAATTTTTGTGGATTGATTTTGATGGGAAAATAATTGAAGAGGTATGGGCTTATGCAATGGTTATCAAGCATCCAATGACTCCATCAGTCCTCCTAACCTGCATGCTCTATTGGTTCCACTCCACTTACTAAGCCACATGATCCATTGGTTCCACTCCAGTTACATGAACACTATCGCAACCAAGGCATCCCCAAGTCAAATGCATGCCTCCGTGAAAGAATCCAAGCTACCCTATGTTKTCTAGGGCTCAATTCCCTCCTCTAGAATGTCAATGCTTCTTTTCCAATGTAGGGCATCCTCCCAAGAAATCAACCAATATAAATTTGGCCAACATAAATAATGTCCCAATTTATCTAATTATCTCCAACACTCCAACGAGGAATGTAATGCAAGCATTCAACTAAGGTTAATAAACCACTAAGTAAACCACCTCCAATGTTAAAATCCATCTCAAACCATCCAAGGGATAATCATACACCATGTACCCCAAATCTCATGAAGCACCCCCAAACATGGTGTAAACACTTTCAGAGTAACCTCGAAAGCTAATACAACCCCTATGACTTTGTTGAAGTTTTTAGATAGTTTTCTAAATTGATAATGAGAATGCCTATTTCCTAATTTTTCTTTGATGGAACATCCATAGCTACTTTTACCTATGGAAGAGAATCAGTTTAGTGGATGGTCCTTATAGAATCAATACATGTGGTATTATGATATACATTTATCATGAACTTTGATTCAACCTTACTAGTTCCCTTTATCTTTCTTAAGACATGGTTTCTATTTTTCAAGGTGCCCGATGTTAACTAGACTTTCCTATGCTTCTACCAAAATTATAGAACCTAGACTTAGCAAAATTACAAAGATTCCTATCAAACCTAGTGGATATTCATGTTGACCTTCTTATAGAGTTAGTTGAATTTCATGGACTCCTATAGAATTTGATCCCAATAATGTCGATCCCAATAGCCTTTTTTATTCATGGTGTTTTCCCCCTTGTATCTATTTGCATTGGGATTTTGGCGACCATGTCATGTTTGTATTGAAAAAAGTTCACTTTATTCTACATTGAACCTATATTATTATTTTGAAAAAATACCATAATTGTTTTGAATTATGTCAAAATTGTAGTTGAGTCGTTCATATTTATAGTTAAGCCTTTTGTTTATATATTTTCATTGGTATCAAATCCTATGTGCCCATATGTGTATGGATTTATCTCTATACAAATTAAATCCCATATCTAATCTACTTTGACAAAAGAAAGTTGTTATTTTTATTTTTGTGAGAGAAGTAGTTTAGTGAATGGATTTTATAGTTATTTCCTTCTACTTATAGGATTTGTTTGGTATGAAATCTTATATGGCTAGAAGCGTATTGGTTTATGTCTAAAAAAAAACAAAAAAAACATATGTCTACTTTGAAAAAAATAGCATACTTCTTTTTATTTGTGTGATATAAGTATTTTAGTAGATCATCATATAGTTATTGCCTTGTACTCACTTGAAAGTGAAGATGTAAAGCTCTTGTAGAAAACCAATGTTATTGTAGCATGGTTGGATATTCTCATAAATAAACATGTTAGAATACAACTATACATAAACAAAATGTATATCTTCATTATAGTAGGTGTACAATTAGATTATGAAATGTTAGAGCTAATTTCAAGAGATATTTGTCATAGATAAACTTTTAGTATTGAAAGAGGGATACGTATATAAATAATGTCATTGTTTTCTATTGATAGTTATTAATATGGTAATGATAATATGCAATTGCCACCTAAAATTATGAAAGCCTTGTGTAGCAAATATTGTACAAAATATGTTGTTCCAAAACTATGTTCCACTCAACGATATCAGTATTCTTTTGCACACATACATTCATGGTTACTTATAGCTAAAATAACTTGTCAATTGTGATTTTTATTCTAGAATGGTGGTTTCCTTAGATCATTATTGTAATTACATGATAAACTCTTGAACAAAGAAATGATAAACAAGAAACCAAAAACCTCATGGTTAAGTCCAAGATACCACCAAGATAATGCCCTAAAGTGTAGTCAATGCAATGAGAAATAGGAAAGCTCCATGTTAATGCTACTTGCTACCAATTGTATGGAATCAACTTAATCAACATATTGAATTCATATGGAAATATGGTTTCTTTGGAGGATTATCATAGTTCTTTGTTGAGAGAAGTAGTTTAGTGAACATTCATTACATTTATCTCCCTTTGGTACTGGAGGATGAATATTTTAGGATCTTATCGAAAATGCATGTTAATGTAGCATTCATGAATTGTATATTTATTTCCCTTTGGTACTTGAGCATGAATATTTTAGGATCTTATAGAAAATGCATGTTAATGTAGCATTCATGAATTATCTTGTAAAACATTATGTCAGTACTAAATACACGTATGCACATAGATATACATAAAGAGAATATATACCTTTAATATTGAGAGCATACAATTAGCCCAAAAATAAAATAAAAATTTAAATAAATAATTTTCTTCTCAATTTCGACAACCATAAAAATTCTTGGGACGAATTTGCTATATAAAACAAGAAAATTTGTCATCGCACATGCGACGACAATAATAATCCTGCGACAAATTTGCTATATAAAACAAGAAAAGATGTTGTCTCAATTTCGACGACAATAAATATTCTTGTGACAAATTTGTTATATAAATCAAGAAAATTTGTCATCTCAATTTCGACGAGAATAAATATTCTTGCGACAAATTTGCTATATAAATCAAGAAAAGTTGTTGTCTCAATTGCAACGACAATAATAATCCTGCAACGAATTTTCTATATAAAAAAAGAAAAGATGTCATCGCAATTTCGACGACAATAAAAATTCATGCGATAAATTTGCTATATAAATCAAGAAAAGATGTCGTCGCAATTTCGACGACAGTAAAAAAATCCTGCGATGAATTTTCTATATAGACCATGAAAAATTGTCATCGCAATTGTGACGAACAGTTGGTTTCACTTAGTTTGCCTATATCGTCGTATTGGCAACAATATTTCTTTTTTTGTCGCAATTGTGAGAAGTTCCCTACGGTCGTCACGCTTGCGACGATATTTCAAGTTCATCAAAATTGCCACATTCTATGATACGACGTTTGAGAGACTCAAGATTCGTCGCAATATCCACGACATAAGGTCGCAAGAGCGTCGAAATAGTCGTCGCAAAATGACCCAAATTTGCTAGTGTGTGTATTTTTGTGCCTTGTAAGAAGTAGGTTACAGCTGAACAAATGACACAAATGTTCTTTCAACATTTATGGGTACATTTTGGGTTTCCCAAATCCATCATTTCTGATCAAGATTCTCAATTTATTGGGAACTTTTGGTCAAGTTTATGGGCACTCATGGACACCAAGTTGAAAAAGAGCACAACATTTCATCCACAAACTGATGGTCAAATAGAAGTGGTAAATAGAATAGTAGTACATATTCTTCATGGTTACTGCAGCAAACATCCTAAGCTTTGGGATGAGTACCTACACTACATTCAACATGCTTATAACCAGGCTAAGCATTCATCGACTAAAACATCTCCATTTGAGGCATGTTTTGGCTATTTGCCAAAATCTCCTTTAGATTTTATCTTTGGGAAGGATGTTGCTATTAATGGTCATTATGACAACGATAGAGAAAAGAAGTTCATTGAACAAATTCAATTGGTGCATCAAATGGTACAAGAACAGTTGGAAAAGAGCCAAGCCAAGTACACGACAAGACATGACAAGCAATGCGGTGATCGCAATTTCCAAGTTGGGGATGAAGTTTAGATTTACATTAGCAAAGAGAGGCTTAAAGGAGAAGGTAAAAATATTAAACCAATTAGATATGGACCTTTCAATATTCTTGAAAAGATTGGTAACAATGCCTTACGTTTGGATTTGCCTTCTTATATGAAAATGTATGAAGTTGTTAATGTTGAGAATTTGAGATTGTATGAGCCTCCTTTGATTGATGATCAAGGAGAGCATGTTCAAATTCCTTCAATAGATGACTTCTCGCCAGAATATATTTTAGAATTGCATGAGGATACAATCCTTGACAAAAAGATAAGAACTTCAAAACGAGGGGATGTGGAGTACCTTCATGTTGGTATAAAAGGCACAAATCCAAGTAAAGTTAAATGGATTGAGGTTGGAAAGGTGAGGGAACTATATCCTCATCTATGGATTAACTGAAATAGTCTTTTGGAGGTCCAAAATCTTCCCAATGGGGAGGAGTGATCTAGGGGATCAAAAAAATGCTCAAAAATCAAAGTGTTCTAAATTACTTGAAAAATCTTTCATTGCATAGATCTCATCTTCACGATCCCAACACAACTTTAATGGCCTCAAACAAATATCGTATGAGGAAGATATTGTGTTATGTTCGTTTTCCCAAACATGCAAACTTTTGTTGATTGTGCAATCCATACAGGCTGACGTGGTAGTTAACCGTACAGTCTGTATGACCGTAAAGTTGATGTGGCAGGGTGACATGGACTGTTGACTTGGAAGGTGATTTGGTAGGTTGAATGTGCATTGGTTGACGTGGACCAATCATTGGTCGACACGTGGCATGTTCGTGGACGAATGAAAGGGTGCCACGTGGCCTAGCTAGGGGTCGCCACGTGGCACCCCCTTATTGTTGTTTAAAAGTTGGTTTGGGCTTCGCGGGGGTCGAACCTGGGACCTCTGACAAGAGGCAGAGTCTTCACGTAGGTTGGGCCACCAGCCTGCCTACAAGTGTTACTTAAACCTATAGTGGTCGCACTCATATTTAAGTTTGAACTATGGTTTCGTTAGGCGGAAAAAGGGTCGGGGCTCAGCCCCAGCCTGTGGTCATGAAACTCGCAAACACCTCCCATATGACCAATAGCGCAGCGATGTGGAGGTACTAGTCGACGGGTGTGGAAAATTAGCGCCAGACTTGGCCACATGGGGCCATGCGACCTGGATCTCCGTCGGGAAAGGTGCTAGTTTTTCTAACAGCACGACAAATCTGCCCATGATCCGAGAACATGCGCAGAGCTGAGTTTTGGCACGAGCAACCAGGTTTTTGCACGGTGGGTGCATTTTGGCGAGCAGAGACAACAAGTATTGGGAAAAAAACTTCCAGGAAGGTTATTTTCTTCATTTTTTGGCCAAACCAGGTGCAGAAATAGCCCAACTAGGATTTTTGGACATTCTGCATCCATTGGAGCCATCTATTTTTCATTTTGAGCATTTTTTTTAACACTTTGAGCATATAATGAAAACGATCCATTCAAAGTTGGACCAGGAGATGTAGCCCAAGAGAGGGGTGAACTCCTTTATCATTTTGTTGTGTTATGTGTTTATTTTGATGGTTGTTTATGTATGTTTATGTTGTTCATTTCAAGTATAAAAAACTCAATATTTTCATGTGCTTGCAACTTGATCCAATTGCCCAAGACACATACATTTTCCACTTGCAAATTTTTATAAACAAACCTTTTCATTTTCAGATCATTATCAATATTACCTTCTACTTCAATCATGGGGGATTGATATTCAACTTGCTTGTTGTTCAAGGCTGCATAAATCCTTGGCATGTTTCCTCCCATGTCTTCTATTGTTTCACCCTCTTGAATGTTGTGTATAGTCCTCATTCTTTATCCTTTGTGAGGGAAATCCCTATATAAGTGATTTCCCTCACATCCCCAACATTGAGCAGGTTGTTGCCTTGTCTTTTTCCCAAATGAATCTGCAATTTTGTGTTCATTTTGGGCTACTTGACCTTGTTGATTTGTTTGGGAATTATTTCTGAAAAAAGGGTGGCTTAAAACCTTTCTTCCTTTTATCCTTTTTCCCTTTCATATTTTCATTCCAAGCCTTTTGGAACATTGGCCTTCCTTTTCTTTTCTCATAAATATGCCTTGCTTTTCTTATGGTCTCCTCAAAACTCTTGGAGTTATCATATTGAATCTTGTCACTATAGGAGGGTAACCCACTTAGAAACCTTTGAATTTTGACTTTCTCACCCTTGATTAAATCAACATACTTCAACAATTCAAAGAACTTATTTTCATATTCATCCATTGTCATGGTCCCAAAATTGAGTTCAAAGAACTCTTTCATCTTCCTTTCATAGTAATGCTTAGATGCATATTTCTCTTGGAAATATCCTTTGAACTGCCTCCACGAGATCCTCTTCTCATCAAGGTTATTGGCTTGATTGTACTGATCCCACCACATGGTTACCTTTCCTTGCAAGTGGTAGGTGGAAATTCTAGCTTCTAATTGCAAGGGGTAATCATAAAACTGGAAATATTYCCTCATTTCCAACATCCAAGCCTCARCCTCTTCTCATTTCCTGTACTCACCATTGAAATTTGGTGGCTTAATCTTCCTGAGTTCACCTTGCAAGATGTCTACCTTAGACMTTCTTCTTTACCTCCAAATAGGAGACACACTTGGGTTGTTCCTTGGCCCATAAATTACATGATTTCTTCTAGTGGATTTATTTGGTGAATGATGGTGCATGCTCATGCTTCTTGAGGGCCTATCATTTCCATGATCATCCCTTTTGCTATGGGATCTTGATGTTGGCACTTGTCTAGCACTAGCTTCTTGCTTAGTGCCAGATTCCTTTTTAATTTTCTTATGCAACATGTTTAAGCTCTAAATTATATCTTCATGAACCTTCATAATCCTTTCATTATCATCTCTATAGCTCTGCACTTCCCTATGAAAGCTTCTCATAATGATAGGCTCCTGCCTATCCCTTCTTCCATTTGACTATGTTCAGCATTCCCCATGTTGACATGCAGACCTATGACCTATTCCTCATGGTTGTAAGATCCATGAGCATCCTCCATAACTCCAGTCCTCATATAAGAACCAAATTTGTCTTCTTGTATCTCTAATTCTGCAAGAAATGTGCATCTAATAATCATTGTTAAACATGCATAACATAAAACATTTCATCATATAGAATACAAGTTATTTATTCACAAATTTATGAAAGACACATTGCACCGAATCAAATTTGCATTCCCTTGAGGTATTCCTCTCTGAAACAAATTTCCAATGGTTGTACTCATGCCTCAATCTGAGTTCTAAGTGAAAAGTTACAACATTTACATGTTGCCAATTCCACTCTTTTACTGCTACATAAATCTATTTATTACTTTATGAAATATTTATTGCCCAATTCAATTTTTTTTGTAGACATGTGTCTTATACTTCTCGAGAATTTTCCAACGACTATTCGTTTGCTCAAATCTGAGCTTCGAGCTAAAAGTTATGGTCCGGGGAAGTTTAGGTTGTTTTACCCAAATTATTCATGCATGCTACAAGTGTCTTATTTCTCTTCCTATGCATTTTCAGGTACTCATAATCAAAATATGACTTCAATGCTAGCTTCTATGGATAATAATATTTCTATCAACTTCTCTTGTGCCCCAAATGGACTTCTGAGCATGGAGTTATGCCTTTTGGAAGTAAAATTGGTGCCAAACTTTTACCCTCGCTATTTTGGTTGTAACTTTCTCATATGAGCTCTGATTCATGAACCGTTTATCTCATTGGATAGCTCTCTCTAAGTTCTTTTATTTTACACACAGAGACAAAGGATATCAAGGTACACTCTACTCTAGTGGGTTTTGATTGGTTAAAAACAACCTTTAGGACCTCAAAAATGCTCTGCAAGTTAATGACCTTCAAAAAGCAAAAAAAAATTGCATAAAACTCACATATTTACCACTGTAACAACCCTTTAAATATGAATCGTTGATATCAAATCAGGAGAAACTGTAACCATTGACCTGAATCTATCGACCATTGATGATCGACACTTTCCTTTGGACTCACATGACACTTTTCCTAATTTGTCGATGCGACCGTCGGCCATCAGCCCAATTCCCAACACCCGATTTGCACATACCACCAAACCAGTTGACCCGATCATCGACCATCGATGATATTTATTAGCGAATGGAACTCCTCACTGAATCTATCGATGCCTGACCATCGACCCATTCACGATCGGTGATCTCCAGTGACTGTTGAATACACTTTCCCAAATCGACTGACCTTACCATTGATCACTTTTGTTGACTAACGTGGCAATTGTTGATGTGGATTGACACGTCATTATCCTTTTTCCCTCCATCGACCATCGACGATTCTGTTGGACGGCCCAAACACCTCGTTGAATTCAGTCGACGCCCAACCATCAACGCGTCAGTCATCGACAACTTCTCTTGCTTGATTTGAAACACTTCGTCAAATCGATCGACGCTCGACCTATGGCCCATTGAGGATTTCCATCGGTGATTGAAAACACTTCAAAGGATTGGGCCAACCCCTGATTGTCATCCATCGATGGTTATATATGTCTTATGGTCGACCAACTCTTCTCCCAACTTGTCGATTTGACCATCACATCAACGAACTTTGTTGGCGAGCTTCATTACTATGAAAGATTTCGACCAAAAACCCAGGTGAATATGAGTCGTCAATCTCATTTGTTTCACAAACCCCCGAAATGAATCCTACTCGTTGATTTACTAAACCTTTCAAATGGTTGAAACCTTATGAATTTTTAAATTTATCATAGAGAATCTTGGTCGTCGATCTCAAGATCAAAAGAGATCTCAATAGTCGATTCATCAAACTACTTGTAACTCCACATGCAACCATTAAAACTCGAATTTCGACCATTCCAGGTCTAATTTTGATCTGAAAATTCACCGCTCTACTCCATTAACCTTCTTAAACAATCCAGAGTCATCCAAACTCGGATTTTGCCCACGGATTTGGGGATTTCTCTCTAAATTCTTTGTTTTTCTCCAAATTTGTCACAAACAAAATATGCAATAGTGAATTTCACTAATTCGCTATGGTTCGAGCTCATCCAAGCCCAATGTTTGAACCAGACACTCTGATACCATAATGTAATGTTCCCTAGCCTAACCGAGGCACATTAAGGTGTAGAATACTCATAGAAATGAAATTTATGCAAACTAAATTAATTCTTTTGTTGCTAGTCGATTTCCTATAGCTTACAACTACGAATTTAAATCAGATTTAACTATTGTCTAAAACCATTCAATTGATGCATATACAACACACTAAATCAACATGAATGCAATAAAATAATTCAACACAACAACATATAAATTATTTCTAGAAATACAAAGTTCATGCACAACAATAACATATGTAAACAACACAACAACAAGATAAAACACTTATCTTTAAACAAGAGTTGTGTAACCAGCTGCTTGGGACGAACATTCCACCCAACCATACACTAATTGTTCCAAGTCTCAACAGTCAGTCACCCTCACATTGAGGATAGTAATACACAAAAGAGGGTGGTCTCTCACAGTCCACACACATATCAGAAAACCCACAACCCATTGATATCTTCCTATAACTATCCCTATTTTTCACGAGCTCTCTTCCTCTTGACCCGCCCAACCCAAGGAATGTACCCCCTTCATTGATCTCAGTACCTTAGGAATCCCACTCATTTATCAGGGTCTCAATGGCATAGGTAGCTAGGAATCTCTCATCTCGGAACTCAAGGGAACTTGCTGCTAGGAAAACTACTAGCAAAACCAACAACAAACACTTGTTGTTTTAATGCAACTCACACAAGAGTTCACTCTTTAGGCCTGAAAACCTGACTCTTCAATTTCCAGCTCCAAATACACTCCAATATGCTTCATCTTGCTCTAGAATTATCCCTCCATGGCTGCACAAGCTCCAAGCTCTCTTCCTTGCTCCTCATGCACAAGAAAACAATGTGTAAAACTGTTGTACCAACCCATACGAATTTCCTCTCCTTTTGGCTTGCTTTGTTTGACTCACACTCTTCCCCAAGATGATTGTACTCAACCCCCATGTGCCCAATAACTATGGGATGTGACTACTCACACTCACCTTCTTACATGTATTCAATTATTGGCTTTGGGAACACTCAATCAAAATTTGGAAGGTTCACATACAAATAACAATTTTAAGAAATGGGTTGAATTAATATACATGGGTAATTCCCCCTTGGACACCTCCTGGCCATTATCCTAGGCACTCCCCTCTCTTGTGGATTAATTTAGCCCCCATATCTTGTCCATTTCCCCTTAGCAGCTGGCATCACATTTTTATTATTAAACATTGAACAAAAATCCATTCAACTTATAGTTTTTATTCATTATCACATTTAACCCATTAAAATGAACATAATGCAATTTACAACCATTAACAACCGTTAAACAATCATTACATGTAAAAACACTTATCTGTTCAATAATGCCTTCCAACCAGCCAACCGATTGAGGGGAAACTCCTTTCTACAACAAGCCACCCCCGTGCCAGGCCATGTTACCACCARGGGACTATCTCAGTTGACTGCCAAATCAAGAAATGGTTCAGGAATGTTACTCTCCTTCACTCCAATGGCAACAACAAAAGTCTCCCTTATCCAAATTTAGGAGTGGAACGAACTGATTAACAAACCAAATATAATAAACATAGAGATATGAAGAACAAAACAGATATCCAGTGAACAATATCTTCTATTGAATAAATAAAATAGGTTGAAACTGTAAAACTATAGAACTGAAACACTTGCTCGAATGGTGGTAGCTATATCTAAGAAGAGATATGGTTGCTACGCACATTTGTCTGAGCATAATGGTTACAATGAGTCTCCAAAGGAATTTATAATATTACTCATGAATGCCAAAACCCTAGACATCCAAAAACCTAACACTAGGAGATGAAATGCCAAAAGTTATGTGGGCCCATATGAGTAAGTTGGTGCCTCAACTTCCCAAGGTCGTAACTTTTGCATACGACCTCTGTTTTAGGCGTGTGATAGCCCGTTGGAAAGGTATTTTAGAGAACTACACATTTTTCCATCAAAATCTACCTTTGTCTACAATTTTACTATGGAAATCAAAAAAAAAAATAATGTTTAGGGCCCCAAAACGGCCCTAGAAGTACAACAAGATGTGTTGACATGAAAACATACAAAATAAGCCATTTGGATTAGATGGGAGGCCATCAGTATCCACATGGAAGATGTGTAGGGCTTCAGACATCCCCAGAAGTGTAGAACCTGTTAGCACTGAGAGTCACCCTTAGACTGCAAGAGGATAAGCCCAGTACCCATCTAAATGTTTGTGGAGGTAGGTTTATGAGTGGAGGTCAAATGGACAAAACTCAGTACAAGAATTTTTTAACACAAAAACTGGACAAGCAATGCATAGGGAAATGAGGATCTCATTAACTTCAGTCAGTGGTTTAAGTTTAAAGGTGAGCAGAAGGAAGACTTAGTGAGAAAGGTGGACAATTCTTCCATGATCATCCGGCTTTCAAGCAGATTGGTGAAGAAAAACTCAGGGACAAGAGCACTCTTGGACTTAAGTTTCAAACGCTGAAATATATCACAGTGACATAATAATCAAACATTTGTTACTATGCGACTACAACAACTCATTTGGATCCTCCATGCACGACCATTTCAACATAAGAAGAAACAAGATAAAAAAGAAATTGATTGAAACTCGTCACAACAATACTGTAATCAAACCTACATTACAATACGACTACAAACCTTGTCTAGATCCTCCATGCATGAGTGTTTTAGCATAGATTAAACAAGATGATGAAAGAAACTGACTTCTATTAATGTGAAAGTCTCAAGTCTCATACAAAACCAAAGAACAGCTATGTTATCAAATTATTCCAAAATAGGGAGCTCTTCTCAACTAGTTGATGACCATAGAAAAATCTTGAACTGATCTATTTATCAGATAAGTCCACAACTACCAGGAGCGTGATCCAACCATCTCATTCAAGGCTTTATGTATGTGCATCCTTCTGTCATACTATGTGTGTATCCTTATGTCAGACGCGAGCTCAGATCAGCATGGGCCTGCAGGAAAAATCGTCCATAGGGGTACCTTAGGCTGACAGTTCTATCTCCACGGCCAGACCCTACATGCCTTCTATTTATGGAGTGAGTCAAGGTTTCAACCACCACTCCTTTTTCATTAACTGTTTTTTTTTCTCGGGATCACAACAAGGCTTAATGCCTAGGGGGCGACCACGTGCTACTCTCGGATTTGTCTTTTTATAAGCACGTGAATGTGAGGTTGTCGAAGGCAGTTTGGACCCACACCACTTTTGAGACCGCAATTCACCACCTTCTGCCACATATCTCCTTTACTATCACAGTTTTGATTGCGGGACCGCTCAAGGATTTTAACGCTCGATCAAGTTGCGTCTTTGCAATGAAGCATGGTCGTTGATCTAGTCGCGTTCCGCAATCTAGGAAACCCTACCAATTTATCCCCCCCGCTAAATTGTATCCACCTGCCAACTTTAGGATCATTCTAACCACGCTTGGAGATGGCGTTGAAAAAGAACACTTCCCGAAGGATGATCTGACGTGGTGGCTTGACGTCACTATGCTAACGTGTCATGAAACGAGAGGTGACACATGTTGACGACAGATGGATGTCAGGTGTCATGACTGATGAGAATGCCACATGTCTGAACTAATGACTGCCACGTACTTTTTCACTTCAGATCTCAGGGGCGGTCTGCATGTAGAGTTGGAGCTCCGAAGTGAACGACGACCGTCGATTTGAGGAGGACACGCGGCGGGGATCTATGGACTCCGGGAGAAACTAATTCGAAGGAAAATGGGAACGGGGAAGCTAAAACTCTCGAAGTTGAAACTCCCGAAGCTTGAATTCCCAAAGTAAATCATGATCGTTCGATGGATAAGGATGCATGGTGCTTGATCTTTAACTGCGGGAGAAAACACTTCAGATGAAATCAGGAGTGGAGATGTCGAAACTCCCGAAGTCCAAAGTCCCAAAATAAATTGTGAGTGTCCATTGGATGAGGATGCGTGGTGCTTGATCTGTAATTCTGGGGCTTCTACCTAGCCACTAAACCTCGTGAAACTTTGACATTCTGAAGGCATGAGAGCTACTAATCTGATCTATGTACGGGATCTCCGTCGTTCAAAATTGAATCTGTTTGTTTACTTTTATTTCAATCCTGAAATGGACTGCTTTTGAATATTGTGTTTGGACGCTTTATGCGCAAGAAAAGGACTTGGTCGTCCTATGACCCTTGAGAACTTTATGTGATAACATTTTGGCTCTATAGGGGATGGCATGCTCCCTGCGAGCTCTCAAGAACAAGCAGTTCCAGTGCCTTATCTGTTGGGTTGTGGAGTCATTTGGCCTGTGCAACCAATCCTTTGCAGACCTTCAAGATCTGATCTTTACTTTCTGCCATATCCTAATATACTGGGAGAAACTCTACTTATTTATTGAAAACTGAAAACAAATTCTCAGATACTAAGCTTATTTATGCACACTCCTACTTTAATCAACTGCTTCCTCTAGATCAGGTAAAATCATGCTTCCAATGAAGCCATACAAGTAATTGATTAACAAGTGAAATTCTTGATCTGGAAAAGATGAATGAAAGAACCCATAACATACAGAAATGCAATTCGAAAGGACAACATAACCAACCTTTTTTTGACAAAAACAATTTGACATTTGAACTGCTCAAAGACTCCATATAATCAGAAAACGGATCATGAAAACCATAAGGAAATACCTCGGCCTGATATTGTTCCAACTGAATATCGAATATCCTCGACATATTCTCTTTCCCATGGAAGCTTCCACTTTCAGCTACCTTCAATTCTGAACATGGTTATGGACTAATTTCGTTGCTAATCATATGTTGTTTGATGTTGTCTGCAGGTCCAGGTTCAAGCATGGTGAATGTAGGTTTGTTGATTTGCAGAGATGGTTTCTCAATGTCTTCTGTGGGCCCAGGATGGTTGATTTCCACAAAATGTTGTTCTTTAATGTATAAAGGAAAAGGCTCTATAGTATGGTCTTGAAATTCCTTCATATCCCCATCGGAATCTGATTCATAGTTGCTATACACAGGCCGGTTGCTCCCCAAGTCAACAAAATGTGATGTAGGGATCTGCTCTTCTTCATCTGAATACTCATCAAAGATAGGTGAGCCCAAAACTCTTTTATCTTGCAAAGGAAAAATGAGCAAACTCTTGATTTTTCTCTTCAATCATAGGTGAAAATACATCATGGGAAACCTCTTGAAGGAATAGAGAAAAATCCTCTTCTACAATTATTTCTTATTTTAAATATGAGACAACAGGTGCATCGGGTGAAAAATATAATGCATTTATGGCTATGTAATCATCATTACTATCAATAATCATATCTTGAAGACCTTCATCATCACTTTCCTCATAGTTAATCAAATCTTTATGAGAACATAGAACAACATATGTATCATAACAACAACTAACTGAGTCACCTACAATAATGCAAGATGTATCCAAAGACTTGTTATCATCAATTTCATCATTAATGTAATTCCCAACATCATCTTTTTGAATAAAAGGATCAAAAGAAGACTCATATATAACTGAATCTTTCTCCACTTCCTCAACAGAAAAATCCCTACTAGTAGAAGAACTAATAAGTGATTTTCAAATATGAGATCCAAATTATTCACAACAGTTTTCAAAAAGTAAATCAGCTAGAAAAAAACTTTTACAATTCTTACTGAATGCAACATGGAACTATTCCAGGGAGGAGATGCTAGCATGGGGCAAGGATCGATACCACTCACGAGAATCTATCTCTAATGAGTACATGAACATCTTCATTAATACATCCTCATGATGTATTCCCCATTGATGCATGAGTTCATGAAACTCAAGCAAATTCTTAGCAGGGTTGTCATCTCTATGCTCTCTAAATCTGGGCAAAAAATCACCCCACTCATCTATAGTAGGAACAACATTTGGAAAACCAGGAACATAAGAGAAATTAAAAGGAGCAAACCTCTGAGCCAACATGGCTTCCATATGAAAATATTACTTCTTAAAATTGTGGATTCGCCATTAGATTCTTTAACCATGGAGTCGCCAGGTGAATGATATTGTTGGCACAAGGGAAAACCCAGGGTTCAACGCCACAACAACACACCAACAAAACCCTAACTACCAGCCTTTTCAAAAACACCTACGAAGCATATGAAGTCTCACCTGAGGTAGAGGTAGGGGTGGTTACAGGACTCTAGTGTCTGCAACCACCCCTCGGGTGAGACTTCATCTACTTCACCGGTGTTTCCAAAAGGGCCAGTAGTTAGGGTTTTTTTGGTGCGTTGTTGTAGCGTTGAACCCTGGGTCTGCCCCTGTGCCAACAAATGGTTCCATTGTCAGGACTTGAAACTGTGATTGTTGGGAACTGAAGAAGAAGAAGCTTTGTGCAAAGATCTGACCTGAAACTGTTATTGTTGGGAACTGAGGAAGAAGAAGCTTTGTGCAAAGATCTAACCTGAAACTGTGAAATCTTCGTGTGTAGATCTGTTTACCTAGTGCGCAGCATTCCACTTGACCTGTGAAGCTCTGTGCCAAGAAAATAGGTAAGATATAAAGAAAAGAGGTAAGATCTGGAAGCTTTGTACTCTGATAAAGGTAAGAATAGTGAAAATTTCTAGATATGAAAGCTTTGTGCTCTGTAGAAGTAAGATAAGTGGAAATTTTTGTTTCAATAGTATGGATCTAGGTATGTTTGATAGATTTTTTCCTAGCTTGAAAACTAGGGCACTAATATATGAAAGAAGGTTAGACATGCATAGATCTGATAAGAATAGTGAAAGATATGTTACACCTATGCATAGAAAGAATGTGTGGACTAACAAGTGGATGCAGGATCCTAGAAAGAAATGTTTGCAGGCTAGCTACCATGATCTAGCGCGCAGTACAGGAAAGGTTGGGAATCATTTAAATGAAAGAGAGAATTAACCCTCTGTTACAGTTGCAGAAAACTGGGACACCTTGCTAAGGAGTGCCCTGGGAGAAGACCTAGTTGTCTTTGTTGCAAAGCTATGGACCATGAAGTATTGGATTGCCCTAGAATGATTGTTAAGCTTGAAGGAATGAACTTGAGACAAGAAAACCCTAAGGCAAATCCAGAAACTACGATTATGGCAGAACCCCAGAAAGAATCAGAGAAAGTATTGCTATAGATAAAAAGACACCCTAAATGACCACCGATATGTCAACTTATTAGAGATCTTCAAAGAAAAAGCATGCATTGAAGCAAGAATAGGAGACTTCAACATCGACTGTGTTCTAGATGAGGAAACACAGGTGAATATCATGACAGAAAGAACTTGGGAAGCTATAGGAAGGCCTGCTATGATTCCTTCATTAGGAGGAATAGGACTATTCAAAGGAAAGCTAATAAACCTATGTGGAAAGCTCACCCGGATACTTATGAATGCCAATGGGACTTCGACAGAGGAGGTTTTTGAGATTGTTAAATTTATTGAGAACAACGCCCCATTTACCATGTTACTAGGAAAACCTTGGATTGAAAGAGATCAGGCCATAAGGAAGGAAGAAGAAGAAGTTTTAGAGTAGAAGAAACAAGAGTTAAAAGATTTCATGATTAGAAGGATCGCACAATTGATTGAAGAACAGAAGAACATATCGAAGCTATCTAACACCAGAGACCCGGATTTCGAAGTTGCAAGAACACTAGAAGACCCACAGAAGATTGAAGTACCTATTCCAGATAAATAAGAAGTATCACCCTCGAATCTTAGGAACGCATCTCAACAGCGCGAAGTAACTATGCCAAACGCAGATAAGAATCAAAATGGAAAAAGGAATACTGAGATGAAGCTCACTGGAAAGAAGGCCAGAAAGCTAAGTAAGAAGAGAGATAAGATCGAAAAGTTACAGAAGGTTCCAGAGGGAACTTCGTAGAGGGAAAATTTGCAAAATTGGAGCTTCATCGGGATAACAGAATAGTGCCACATGGAACTTCGCTAAGACGAAGCAATATAGCCGTTGGGAACAATATAACCATTTGGCCGACCCTCCAAACGGGTAGAAAGGCATTTATGGTTCTCCACCAGACCGTTGGACCATGCTGTAACAGACAGAAAAGAGTTAATGAAGGCTTCTCACCCGTTGCAAGAGATCTTTTGCCAAGCTATCTATTTATCCCGTCGCGCCATGCACCGAGAACACTTTTTGCTAACCGTGAATCTGAGCTCGCAGAGTCATTGATTTCATACAATGATCATCATGAGATTTCCTTCCATCCTGTTGCATTAAGCAGTTACTCTTCGAACCCGAGATTTCCAACCCCGAGCGTGTATGTCGGACGAGTTTAGCACTGCAGAGAAATTTGTCGAAGAAGTTCTCATCGACCTCATGATTGAACAAGTAATGTCGATGTCTTCAAGTATACAAGTGTCATCGATGAGAGGACTACAAGCCTCTCCATCGACTGCTCGTGAAGCTGGTTCATCCCGACCCTCAGCGGAAAAGAGAACCAAGCACAAACACGACCTAGAAAATGTGAAGTTGATTCCAACCATATTGCCCGATTACATCCCACCTTTGGCTAGTGCGGTGAATCGTGATAGTGTGCCAAGAGATTTCGAGTACACCATGGTCACTGCGTACCTCCTGAAGGGGATACATGTAGTTCGAGCAGAGCAGGATAAGATCACAGCATTGAATTTCAACGACTTCAACCTTGGAGATCACAAGATCTATGGTATGCTCGCCCCGTACAAGTACCTAACCAGAACGAAGGGGAAGAATTCAAAGATAATTCTCCAGCCGTGGACGATGAACCTCGCGCAGACCACCCTTCTGCATGTCATGAAGATCCCACACTTCGGAAGACACCAGGAAGTCAACGCATGTGTCAAGCTACTACTCTTGTGTTACCATGGTGACTACTTATGGCTAGACCATTATATTATAGTTGACCCAACGTTGATCCACAGGATCACAGGACTGAGTATGAAAGGACCTGACCCGCGGGAGTTTTATCCGGAAAAAGTCGCAGATTGCTCGTTGGCACAGAAGATCAAGGATACATATGGCGATGTTGAGAAGGGAACAAGAGGCTACAAGGTAGCTTCCATCCAGAGTGGCGCAGTTCACCTAGAATGTCAAATGATATATGGAAAGTTAGTAAAAAATAATCGACCTATGCAGATCACCAGCTTTGTTGTTGACCTCGCAGGGAAGTGCACGGAAGGCCTACAAATGAACTGGGAAAAGTACCTAGTTAACCAATTGGAACTAGACTATCGAGAAGCACATGATCAGGGTTATGAATTTCATTTCGGTTGGCTCTTGATCCTCATTACATTTGTTTCCTAGGAAATGCCGGAAGGTGCGACCTTCCCAGACATAGAGTTGTTCGAACCGCTTGTTGCGAAGTTCGCTACCCTTTGGTATTCAAGTGATATGAACAAATAGTGGCAGTTGAATGTTGTGTTTCATACATATTACCTCCATCTAAAGAGAGCCATAGAAGTTGAGCCTCACATGACTCTGAACACCTTACAAAGGTTCTGACCCCTGATGAAGTTCAGCACAAATCAACACTTCATCTACATTACAGCGTGCGCAGATGAACATAAAGAGAAGCTCCAGTTGTATTATAAACTTATAGAAGAAGACCTTGAGGAGATCACTAAGGAATGGTCCGTTGACCTCCTTATCCCCGCCAACCCTATAGAGATATCTGATCTTGACAGCCTAGAGGACACTCATAAAGAGCAGAATACACCCAAGAAGACTGAGGAGGTCCAAAATTTAAGAAACACCTCAGGAAAGACTGCATCAGTGTCACTTGATCCTCAATGCATTTGTTTCCTGGGAGATGCCAGAAGGTGCGAACTTCCTAGACATAGAGTCGTTCAAACTGCTTGTTGCGAAGTTCACTACCCTTTGGTATTCAAGTGATATGAACAAACAGTGGCAGTTGAATGTTGTGTTTCATACATATTAACTCCAGCTAAAGAGAGCAATCGAAGTTGAGCCTCGCATGACTCCGAACACCTTACAAAGGTTCTGACCCCTGATGAAGTTCAGCACAGATCGACACTTCATCTACATTACAGTGCGCGCAAATCAACATAAAGAGAAGCTCTAGTCATATTATAAACTTACAGAATAAGACCTTGAGGAGATCACTAAGGAATGGTCCGCTAACCTCCTTATCCCCGCCAACCCTGTATAGATATCTGATCTTGATAGCCTAGAGGACACTCATAAAGAGCAGAATACACCCAAGAAGACTAAGGAGGTCCAAAATTTAAGCAGCACCTCAGGAAAGAATGCTTCAGTGTCACCTAACCGAGGGGGTGATGATGAAGTAGAAGCTAAACAAAATTCAGGCGAAGTAACACCGCCCAGAGACGAGGTTGAACCCTTGAAGAAGAGGAAGGTTTCCCCCCCCCCCCGAAACCTTCTTCCTGGAAGAAATCGAAAGCCACCATGACCAAGATGCAAACTGTCCTCACCTCCAATGATTTTGACTTCATCATAGCAGCCCTGAATGACACTTCACTGGAAATAGCAGACAAACAAGAATCCAATCAGGAATAAATGTATGAGAGAATTGAAGTCGAACTCCAAGGGGTACAATAGGCCCTTCAGTCCAGCCACGCAATCTCCACTACGCCCCTACCATCGGGAGAACCAGAGTTGGGAGATGAGCTAGCCCAACTCCATTGACTAGCTGATACAGTCAAAGCTCGCCTTCGATGAGCACAAGAAGAAACAGAACAAGCCACCCAAGCCTTGAAGCAAGTGCAAGGCATACTCGTAGAAAAATGCAACGTTGTAGAACAAGAAAAGATTGCTCTCCAAGAAAAGTTCGATGAAGAAAAAAAACAGATGCAACAAGGAAAAGAACAGTTTCTCACGGAGAAAATTGAAGTGAAAGAAGCGGACAGCAGAGCACTTCGCTCTATGACAGTCTTAGAAATAAAGGTAGAGGACGGAGTCATGCAGAAAGTAGAGCAGCTCGCAGAAGCCATCAAATAGCTACAACAACTCATAGCAGACTTAGAGCTCCGCACAGTGCCCGAGACTCTGCACGATGTAAGGGATCAAAGAGAAGCAACCACCTGGAGCGCAGTTGAAAGGATAAAGGCCCTTGCCATGGAATGCAAGCAGCTAAGTAATCGCAGTGCTTAGACATATGAGCAACTCACTGAGAACCTAGAATTGCAAGCACTGGAGTCATAGCTCTAGGATGTGAAGCAGCAAGCAAAGACAATACAGGCGCAGTTGAAGCCCCTATCAGCTATGGAAAGAATGAAGTGATCCCAAGAGAAACACACTACCCAGCAGCAGATCTACACTATCCAGAGTAGAGTTATGGAAGTAACTCAGAGGCTCCAACATGTATAAGATAAGGCTTACCAATTGTTCACAGAAGTCGAAGGTTGAGGAGCAGAACTGGAGCAAGTTGTTGTTGCAGCAGAACAGTGCCTAGAAGGACTCATGAACGGGGCAATCATCCAAGATTTCATTGAACAGGAGGCTGTGGCACAACAACAAGTCGAAGTAGCTCGAGCCACGCTCAAGGCTTTTGAAGCAGAACTAACCAGACCAGAGTGACTCGGGACGAGTCACTCTAGTGAGTGTTGGGGGCATGTTGGCCCTTGACCAAGTTTTGGGAGATCCTTAATCAAGTTTGACCTATTTTGGGACTTTGACAGCCTGTCAAAGGCAGAGCGCAAGATGAAGTAGATATCGTGGGATCTCAGCCCCTTTTTGGGTCCTTTTTTGGATTTGGGATTATGTAACGGGTATGGGTATGTTGGCCCATGGGTTTACCCATGTTTAGGCCTATTTTTTAAAGTATAAATAGATGTCTAAGCAATGTAAGGAGAGGCGCA
>SNQJ01S0069011.1:25198-38921 GCA_010110895.2 Picea sitchensis
TACATCTTTGTTAGCAAACCTACATTAGTTTAAGGTGTAGGGCTTTGGAATAGGTTGAAAGGATAACTTTCCAAAGCTATCAAACAAACTTAGTATCTTGCGGTAGGGAGAGTGAAATCCAATTGTCGTATAGGCTTTCTAGGCTCCCCCTCTCACATAGGGGTTATGCACGATGTCACACTCGAGAGAGATACGGAGATTATCCCTCCATGGTTTGACTGATTGTAGTAGTCGGATCGTATTATGGGGGTCGCTTGAAGGTATACCCACAATGTTGAGTGGAAGCCTTTCAAGTTGATTTCGGGTTAGATACCCTGCCCTTACGTTCGGACTGGACTGTCGACTGTACCTTCCCAGGGGCTGACTGCGAGTTGGTGACCTTAGTAACCACAATATTTTGGGTCTTACACAAGGTGTCGGTGAAGGGAAGTCTCATTGTACCTGGAAAAGACGTTGGTCAAACTCACTCGGGCTCCTTGGAGGGTAAATCCACAATTACTGCGTGGAAGCTTGCACCAAGGCGTAAGTTCATTAAGCAGGTCGCCAACGTAACTGATCCACCCGCTCCATCCCCGCCCCTTCCTATTTTGATCTCACGACATTGGATTTCATCACCAACTAGTGGTTTCATCGTGGGAAGGTTTGTTTGATTGATTGCTTCTCAAATTCATAGCGTGTGTTGTTTGTTTTACTTAGTGGACCTTAGGTCGAGTCAACATTAATGGCATCAAATCTCGAGAGTACCAATGGAGGAACCCCTTGTCCCGGGGAACATTACACCTTTCCTTCTTTTGGAAATTTTGGTCCTCCGTATATTGCCACACTGAGTCTTCCAGGACTCACCATCGGATTACCAGTTTGGTTATTCCCCACTCCAGTGATCTCGAATCCTCCCAATGTTTCAATTGCACCTAATACTTTAGATGTTAGTACACCACCCACACATCATCCTCATGTCGACTTTTCTCCTTCTTCGCCCATTAAGTCTCCTTCCATTTCTCCTTCTTTTCCTAGAGAAATCTCTAAAGAAAGTAGCCAGGTTGATCAGAAGAAGAAGAAAAGGAAAGAGAAGAAGAAGGAGAGCCTGAAAAAGACCAAAGCTCCAACAACATCTGATGTTGGATCCAAGAAACCAACTATTGTTAATAGTACTGGGAGTGTTGATGAGGTCAACAAGATTAAAATGAAGAATCTAAAACCCAAATTCCCTTACAGCCTTTGTAAGGGCGACCACTTTCTTAGGGATTGCCCCGGTCTTATCAAGGTATTAGAAATGTGGTCCTCTACGTCATTAGCCTCTATCGGTCATGCCAATGATAACCCGTCAACTAGTAATGATAAGGTTGGTAAGAAGAAGAAAATTGTCAAGTTCCCTTGCATGTTATGTAAAGGTGATCATTACTCTCACCTTTGTCCTCGTATGGACAAGGCTTCTTCTCTTTTGGAAAAAATTTAACTTATAGTTGGTTATCGTAGGTTTTCCCCCAATCCTTCGTTGGCTGATGGATTGGTCAATCCGGTTCCATCCCTGGTCAATCCGATTGATCAGGTGGTCAATCTGGTTCCATCCCCGGCCAGTCCGGTTGATCAGATGGTCAATTTAGTTTCCTCTTCGATTGAACCACAAACCCAAGTAGTTGATCCAGTTCCGTCATCGATCAGCCCCACTCTTCATCAAAAGAGTGTAACCCAAGTGGTCGATTCATTTTCATCCTCGGTCGATCCCACTCTCCCATTAGAGAGTGACACCAAAGCGGTCGATCTGTTTCCACTCGTCGACCCCATTCTCCCCTTGGAGAATGAAATCCAAGTGGTTGATCTGGTTCTGTCATCAGTCGATCCCACTCCTCCTTTGAGGAGTGCCACAGTGACTGATCCAGTCCCTTCCTCGGTTAGTCTCACCCTTCATCCGAAGAGTGCCAAAGTGGTTTCTCTGGTTACATCATCAGTCAATCCCACTCTTCCTCTGAAGAGTGCCAAAGTGGTCGATCCAAGTCCACCATTGGTCGATTCTACTCTCACTCTAGAGAGTAAACCCTATATTGCCCACGTTTTTCTCGTTGATACAGAATCTACCATGTCAGGGGGTATTCCTCCTTCTCCCATGAAACCCCCTCCAAGTAATGAGACCATCCTTTTTTATTGGGGTGCACTAACTAGACCTCGTCTTCCCTCTCACATTCCTTTCCAGATTATAGTACAGGTTTGTGGTCGGGGCGTTCCTCAAACGTTGATAGATGAAGGTGCATCCGTTAGTTTTTTGTCTTATGTTGCTTGGTACGCTTTGGGTTGTCCGCAGCTTGTGCCGGTTACACAGAATCTATTAGCTTTTAACAGAAGAACTAGTCAACCTTTAGGGACCCTTCCTCAGTTTCCTATAACTTTGGGAGGGAAAACTGTTTTTATTGATGTCATGGTAGTCCGAGACCCCGTGGATTTTTCTTTACTCCTTGGGCGGGATTATGTGTATGCTATGAAAGCTATTGTGTCCACTCTTTTCCATGGGATATATTTCCCTCACGATGGAAGAATTGTGACTATTAATCAACTTTCATTCATCGGTCCTGACGGGATTACCTCCCTAAATGGTTTTTATATGCAGACAGTATCGCCCCCACTGCATGTTAATTATGTGGCATTGTCTCCAATGACTTCAACTTCCGATGATTTAGATCCGGTAGTTGACATGGTGATTTATTTGGTAGGGCTATCGAAGCCTGATCTCCTTATCCCTAGCACGGACCTCGACATTTGTTCCTTCCAGAGTGATTATCTTCCATCCAATGAAGATCTCTTGGAAGCCATGACCAAGTTTTGTCCCTTTACATGGTATCCTTCCAGAGCGTTATTCTCTTGGAAGCCATGATCAAGCAAAGTCCATGAGCATAGTTTCTCTTCTCTGTGGAAAGATCGTTAAAAAATGAAACAGAGGTCATGAGCATAGTTTCTCTTCTCTATGGCAAGCTCGTTAAAAAATGAAACAGAGGTCACGAGCATAGTTTTCCTCTCTATAGCAAGCTTGTTAAAAAATGAAACAACAATCTGGGGATCGAACCCGGAACCCTGAGCATAATTCTTTTCCTGTGTCAAGCTCGTTAAAAAATGAAATAGTCACCTCTCTTGAACCTTCTTTTCAATCACCCTTCTCCTTTTTCTCATCTAGTAGAGACATTGGTGCCAACCTCAAAGTCAGTGAATGAATTGAAGCTTGGAGGGCATGTCTCCAGCCTTTGATGATCATTCTAGAGTTAAGCCACTATCTTTTCAAGTTGGGGGCATACCGAGCTTAGTCTTTGTTCTTTCTCGTGCTTGTAAATACATGAGAATGCATCCGGGTAAACTTTTATCTCTTTTTCGGACCTGTATGGATACACGAAAAAGGAACCCCCTGGAGTCGTCTTTAAGCTCTTTTCAGACTCTCTAAACATGAAAAGATTGTCGAGTGATCTTGCTTCCTTTCCCACTCATTAAAAGGTTTGGAAGGGCGTCTTTCGAGTGATAATTTATCTCTTTTTCAGCCTTACAAGACTAACATTACGAAAAATGACAACATTGGAGTCTTCTTTAAGTCATTTCCAGACTCTCTAAAAATGAAAAACTATTGAGTTTACCTTCTCTGGACTCATTAAACAATCATGCATTGAAGGGCCCATATGGGACCGAACCCTTACTTCTTCCAGTTTGTTAAACAAAGGAAGAGGAACTTACCAAAGGTGAGTTATATCGAGCATGTGTTACCCTCCTCAAGCTCGTTAAATTAAAAAGAGGTACTCGTCTATCTGGATGGGGGAAAGAATTGAAATAAGCAAGCCAAGCAGTTTTTGAGAACATTACCAGTAACTCTTAGAGTCACCCTTGAACATGAAACTTTGTCTTTGTGCACATATTAATCCATTGAACCTCTGCACTGAACCAATCCTTAGATTTTTTCTTACTCTATTGGGTCACCCGACAAAAGTCACAGTATCCATTGCATCATCGTGTTTTGGTCCATGTCATGTTTATGTTGTTGTGCCTCAATGTTCAAGGGAAGTATCTACCTCGAGAGTCAGCCATCACAAATATCTTGTTTCAATACCCATGTCAGTCCATGTTCATTTGATCTACCAATTACATCTCTGTGTATGTTTCGTGTCGTTGATGGGGGATACATCAAGTCCCTCCTTCGACGAGTCTATTCCTGTCGACTTCAACACATTATCCAGGAACTAGACTTAGAAACCAGTTAGTACTTTGGGACCTGCATGCCTCAATGGCAGGCCTCCTCACGTTCGACAGCGGATTTACATCATTGACCTCTAATCGGATGATTCCACAGATGTTCAACTTCAGCTCATCCATTCACATTCGTTGGAATGTACTAGGGTACCTTGGGAATCATTGACATCAATGGTGATTTCCCTTGCGCTTGTTAACGGTTTACATCATTGACCAGTAATCAAGTGGTTTCTGCCATGTTCGACATTAGGACATCTATTCACATGGTTAGATTCATACTACATCGGGATCGGTAAGAAGACCCTCGGTTGAGTGATCACTCTGATATGTACTTTGCCCATGTTGCGACAGAGTTTCTCTTGAACATTGACACATATACTATCACATAGATCCACTGTGTATTGGTCGTGGTTATGTCTTGTCATCTCGTATATCCATTGTGTATTCTTCGTGGCTACGATCAGTTCAGGTCATAGGAGTATAGATCCACAGTGTATCTTCGGTGGCTATACCTTTTATCAATATAATTATGGATCCGCAGTGTATTTTATGGCGGCCATATATTGCAAGTCTTTATCACCCAAGCATAGGTATGCCTTCCTTGGGTTTGAAACATGTCATAATATTTGTTGGATGTTTGTGTGTAGCTTCTATCATGTTCTCTGCGTCTACACCCTTGCTTTAAAGATTTGTAAAGTGTTTCATCCATCATTCTCTCTTCTGACCTCACACTTTAGGGGGCATTATGTTACACATGAAATTAGCACACCTAGGTACTTCGCCCTAAGTGTCGTAAAATGTCATATAAGTGTCTCATACACTTTGACACCATGGAATAACCTATTTCACAATCCCTAGTCAATGTGGAGGAGGGATATATTACATGAAGGAAAAAATACTAAGTACACATGAATTATTATTAATATTCATGGGAAAGAAATTGATTAAGTGAGAGAATCAAGTGCACATGAATTATTATTAATATCCATGAAAAAGAAAGTAATTAAGTGTGAGAATCCACCTCACATTTGGTTTCCTATTTTTTAGGGAAGGTGGAGGATCTCATGGATGGTTGAAATATTTCCTCCTTAAAATCCTTGGGAGATATTTCCTCCCCAAAATCCTTAAGAGATATTTTCTCCCTAAATGTCTTAGAGATCCCTTTCTTAGTGGATCTGATGAGAGATCCTCTCCATGGTGGTTAATCCTCCAAATCCTATATAATGAGGGATTTCCATGGAGGAAAGGGGGATGGATATTGAGAATTATACCAAACTTATGATCTCATGAGTGGTATTGAAAGGAGATGAAAAGAATTGTGAAGCATCTAACTTATGATCTCATGAGGGAGATGTCATTTGGAGCATCAACATTTTGTGTGTGGACTGTTTAAGCAAGGGTTTGGACAAGGAGAGCTTGGTGAAGCTGCTGCATTACATCCATGGTTGTAAGTAACACTTTGTTCTCATCAACATAATCAATGCTTGGCCTGTTTCTTTCAAACTTGTACTTGTTCCATATAAGTTTGTCTACAGTAGATGGATCTATGTTTTAGTTAATCTCAGTAGAGTAGGAAGTTGTTTGTACTTTTGTTTGTCTTGCAGGATCTACCAAGGAGCTCAAGATTGAAGCACATCCTGGACCTTGCAGGGACAAACAACGTTCATTAGGTACATGCTTTCCTCCTTCTCTTTTGTTCATCAACTTGATTAGATCTAAAAAGAATTCAGTGTCCATGTTAAGCACCTTCTATCTTAGAGTTAAGGGTCTAGCTCTCAAGAGGAAATCTACCTATCCGCAGGGAAATTTTCCTACAACAGTCCTACAACCACCCTTGCCTCTACCTCGGGTGAGACTTCATCTTCTTCGTAGGTGTTGCCGAAAAGGCCAGTAGTTGGGGTTTTGTTGGTGCATTGTTGTAGTGTTGAACCCTGGGTCTGCCCCTGTGCCATCAATAATCATATCTCGAAGACCTTCTTCATCACTCTCCTCATAGTTAATCAAATCTTTATGAGAACATAGAACAACAGATGTATCATAACAACAACTAACTGAGTCACCTACAATAATGCAAGATGTATCCAAAGCCTTGTTATCATCAATTTCATCATTAATGTAATTCCCAACATCATCTTTTTGAATAAAAGGATCAGAAGAAGACTCATATATAATTGAATCTTCATCCACTTCCTCAATAGAAAAATCCCTACTAGTAGAAGAACTAATAAGTGATTGTCGAATATGAGATCCAAATTCTTCACAACAGTTTTCAAAAAGTAAATCAGTTAGAAAAAAACATTTACAATGCTTACTGAATGCAACATGGAACTATTCCAGGGAGGAGATGCTAGCAGGGGGAAAGGATCGATACCACTCATGAGATTCTCCCTCTAATGAGTACATGAACATCTTCATTAATACATCCTCATGATGTATTCCCCACTGATGCATGAGTTCATGAAACTCAAGCAAATGCTTAGCAGTGTTGTCATCTCTATGTTCTCTAAATCTGGGCAAGAAATCACCCCACTCATCTATAGTAGGAACAACATTTGGAAAACCAGGAACATAAGAGAAATTAAAAGGAACAAACCTCTGAGCCAAGATGGCTTCCATCTAAAAATATGACTTCTTAAAACTATGGAGTCACCATTGGATTCTTTAACCATGGAGTCGCCAGGTGAATGATATGCAGTATGAATGTGTTTGGTCATTGTTCACCATCAAAGGTCATATATGATCATTGTTTTTCTCCCATGGAAAGATATTTTTTTACTTTGTTCCCCGATAAATACGCCATGAATGTTATCACTAAGAATCACCCTCAGACTGCAAGAGGATAAGCCCAGTACCCATCAAAATGTTTGTGGAGGTAGGTTTATGATTGGAGGTCAAATGGACAAAACTCGGTACAAGAATGTTTTAACATAGAAACTGGACAAGCAATGCATAGGGAAATGAGGTCCTCATTAACTTCAGTCAGTGGTTTAAGTTTAAATGTGAGAAGAAGGAAGACTCAGTGAGAAAGGTGCACAAGTCTTCCATGAGCATCTGACTTTCAAACATCTTGGTGAAGAAAAACTCGGGCTCAAAAGCACTCTTGGAATTAAGTTTCAGACGCTGAAATATATCACAGTGACATAATAATCAAACCTCCATTACTATGTGACTACAACAACTCATCTGGATCCTCCATGCACGAGCATTTCAACATAAAAAGAAACAAGATAACAAAGAAATTGACTGAAACTCGTCACAACAATACTGTAATCAAACCTACATTAAAATACGACTACAACCCTCATCTGGATCCTCCATGCACGATGTTTCAACACAGATTAAACAAGATGATGAAAGAAAGTGACTTCTATTAATGTGAAAGTCTCAAGTCTCATACAAAACCAGAGAACAACTCTGTTATCAAAATATTCCAAAATAGGGAGCTCTACTCAACATGTTGACGACCATAGAAAAATCTTGAAATGATCTATTTATACTCAAATCAGTACACAACTACCAGGAGTGTGATCCGACCATCTCATTCAAGGCTTTAAGTATGTGCATCCTTCTATCAAAATATGCATGTATCCTTCTATTAGACGCGAATTCAGATCAGCATGGGCCTGCAGGAAAAAACGTCCATAGGGGTACCTCAGGCTGACAGTTCTGTCTCCACGGACAGACCCTCCATGCCTTCTATTTATGGAGTGAGTCGAGGTTTCAACCACCACTCCCTTTTCATTAACTTATTTTTTTCTCGGGATCATGACAAGGCTTAATGCCTAGGGGGAGGACATGTGCTACTCTCGGATTTATCGTTTTATAAGCACGTGAATGCAGGGTCGTTGAAGGAGGTTTGTACCCACACCAATTTTGAGCCCACAATTCACCACCTTCCGCCATGTAGCTCCTTTACTATACCACGGTTTCGATTGCGGGACCGCTCAAGGATTTTAACGCCCGAGCAAGTTGTGTCCCCGCAATGAAGCGTGGTTATTGATCTAGTCACGTTCTGCGATCTGGGCAGCCCTCCCAATTTAGCGCCCCCACTAAATTTTATACGCCTGCAAACTTTAGAATCATTCTAACCGTGCTTGGAGATGGCACTAATTGTGTCACTGAACAACAACACTTCCCAGAGGATGATCTGACATGGTGGTATGACGTCACTATGTTGACGTGTCATGAAAAGAGAGGTGACACGTGTCGACACCAAATGGATTCCATGTGTCATGACTGATGAGAGTGCCACATGTCTGAACTGATGACTTCTACATACTTTGGCACTTCAGAGCTCAGGGGTGGTCTGCATGTAGAGTTGGAGCTCTGAAGTGAACGACGACCGTCGATCTAAGGAGGACACACGGCAGGGATCTGTGGACTCCGGGAAAAACTACTTCAGAGGAAAATGGGAGCAGGGAAGATGAAATTCCCAAAGCTTGAACTTCTGAAGTAAATCATGACAGTCCAATGGATAAGGATGCGTGACACTTGATATTTAACTCTGGGAGAAAATACTCCGGATGAAATCGGGAGTGGAGATGTTGAAACTCCCGAAGTCTAAAGTCCCAAAATAAATCGTGATCGTCTGCTAGATGAGGATGCATGGTGCTTGATTTGCAACTCTGGGGCTTTTTCCTAGCCACTAAACCTCATGCAACTTTGACATTCTGAATGCACGAGAGTCACTAATCTAAGATGTATATGGGATCTTCGTCGTTCAAAACTGAATCTGTCTGTTTGCTTTTATTTCGAGCCTGAAATGGACTGCTTTTGAATGTTGCATTTGGACTCTTTCTGCACAAACAAAGGACTTGGTCATCATGCGACCCTTGACAACTTTATGTGATAACAGAACCCACAATTACAAAGAAGTATAGAAGAACGTGTTGAACTAAAAACTGTTAAGAGGAGCTAGTTGGAATAGGTGGGTGGCCACCAATATCCACCTGGATTATTCGTCCCCCCTTAGGAAGAAATGGTCTCCATTGTGTTGAGTTCCCCCATCAGGTGAGGAAAATTCTGTTGAATTTGGCCCCGGGTGAGCCACTTTACTTGGTGTAGGATTTGTGATGCCTTGACAACCCGATAAAGTTGGATACTCTGCTGGCGAGTTCCCTTGATCTGTGTGTCCATGATTTGATTAGTGGATGCATGTTCCATGCAATCAGGGTCGAACTCCTTTGGTGTCAATTGTTCTAAGATCTATGAAGTGTCCAATAATGGTGGAAAATATGGTCGGAGGAGGTCCACATTTAATATTGGGTGCAAGTCAAAGAAGGGTGGAGTGTTGAGCTCAAAATCATTGCTACCCACAACCTTGGAGATAGTTTAAGGCCCATAGTGAAGGGGGTGAAGCTTTCGATGGGGCCCTATAAGACACTCCTTCTGCAAATGTAACTAGATTTTGTCTCCAAACTGAAACTGGTGTGATACCCTATGTTGATCATGGCACTACTTGTACTTAGCATTGGCTTTCTACAAAATCTCATGGACCTGTTCGCGGATGTGCTAAATCCGCTCAATGAATATGGTGGCTTTGTTGGTCTCATACTGAGCATGAGAAGATTCTATCTGTGTGGTTGCAAGAGGTAGTGCAACATCAATGGGACCCAAGGGTTGGAATCCCAACCCCACCTGAAATGGGCTATGGTCGGTGGAGTTATGGATAGCACTATTGTAATTGTGTTGAACATAGGGGAGACTCTGAACCCATGTACATGGATGATTAGAGTTGTACATGTGCCGGATGTGCACAGTCATCCGATTGATGACCTATTTTTGGTTGTTTGTTTGGGGGTGGAAAGCAGTGAATTTAGTGAGCTTGGTGTCCAACAGTGACCAAAGACTCGACCAAAATGTGCTAAGGAATCAATTGTCTCGGTCAGAGATGATGGTATGTGGTAACCCAAAATGGACCCACACTCATTTGAAGAAGAGCTTGGCAGTATCTGTCGTTGTGATATTCTTCTTGCAGGCTGTGAGGATGGCCATATTTGAAAACTGATCAACGACAATGTTATCACCATAACAATTTTCGGATGGAATCCAAGTTGCAAAATTTTAGTGAAGAACTATATTGCTATGGAAGTATGACAGTTTGGAGGATCATGCTATATCTGGCGGCATATGGACAAGTATAGAGGAGGCATGAAAGGTAGGACTCGGCAGACCGTCGATCTTGAAAGCGGCCTGGATCAATGGCTAAGGCGCATATCGAGGAATGAAGCAGCGCGGAAAATAATCATTCGAAGGTGGGCTGGGGAAAACCGTCATGGTTTTATCCATGGACGCGTGGTGCCTCTAGAGGTACATTGGGGCAAAAAGCAGTCTGACTAAAACCACTTTCTCCAACCCCCGATGTCAAAAGTTGTTGGATCAAGGTGGACCGTAGATCTTAGAGCGATCCAGATCAACGGTTGAAGATCATATTGGCGATTGAAGTAGCGCAAAGATTAATCAGTTGAGGGTGGGTTGGGGAAATCATGGTTTTATCCGTGGACACGTGGCACCTCTAGAGTTACATCGGGGCAAAAAGCGGTCTGCCTAAAACCGTTTCCTCTAACCCCGGATGTCGATGGGTGGATATAAAAGGAAGACCCCCAGCATTATTTTATGATATTTTGAAGCATTCAAACGTTCAGAAATTGCCGCAAAGCATCTGTTTGAAACTCAGGCTCAAAACTGAATCAGATTCGTGCTTCCTTTGCCAATTAACAAGTATTTTTCACCATGGTCGCTAATCCTGTTGTTTTATCCGTGAATGAACAAGACATCTCCTCCAGAGAAGAAGCCCTAATTGACAGAGACTCCGACATTTTCAACACAGAGATAACAATTTCACTCATTTCTATATCTAGATCGAATTTGTTATACAATATAGGAATGTGCATACCTTTCCTCGCAGCGGATCAAGCCTCCATCACCCCTTATGTCGTAGAAGTAGTCTTTCCTTTCCCTAAATTTGTAAGTTGGTGTGTAGAGCGATATTCTCAGGAAGAAAGAATCATTTTGAATAAATTAGGGTCAGAGGTTTTATGTGGAATAGACAGTCCATCGCTTTGGCACACCCTTAGTATACTAGAATACTCCCCCACAGTGTTAGAGCCCTTCGAGGAATAGATAATGATCACGATCTATAGAGAATTCCCACCAGAAGTAAAAACATTGTTTCTTCAGACCATTGTCAAGTCTAAACACCATTCATAGATTCTTCCATTACCTGTCAGTGTAAGCGTCATGGTCATCGAAGTCCAGTGGGCTTGTCCTCTGATAAGTCAAATTTTAGGGTTGGACAACGACAAGTTTGTGGTAGAAATCATCTTAGGTTTCCTGTTGATTTTCTTTCTGTCTGGTCGGTCGGTATGTGTCAGTTTTGACAAATTTATTGCTGACAATATGCATCAACAGTTGGTTAACTTCAATTCATTGAGACACTTCAGATCCTACACAAACTTGTTGAGAATGTTTCTAGAATCTAACAAAACCAAATTTCTTGAGACTGCATTTATTTCAACTAAGTGTAAAAGGATCACCATGATTATTTTCATCAATAAGATTATGTCTGGGGTCTACAGTCTTATTTTCGGTTCAGACCTGCCAAGGGTTCTGAGGAAATGAAGAGCTCTTTACAACCAAATCCAGAGAGAAAGATAGGAGATTGGATGTTGTTCATACAATCTACTGTGATCTGGGTATATGGCTATCATGAAGGACATTATCTTTTACCAGTCTTTCTGACTCCCAGAATTTTTTCTTTGGAGTTCATATGACAAAGGATCATCTCAGAGACAGAGCATTTTTTGAAAGTGCACAAGGCTTCTAAATTAAATTGTCCTTTCATAGTTGGACCCTTTGTGATAAAGAACAAGTCTTGTTTTCCTCAAATCCAATCCAAACTCAGTGAATTCGGGTTCACGCAGTTGCAAGGGAGAAAATATGATCTGCATCAGATCATATCAAAGAGGAGATTGGCGAGAAAACAAGGCTCCTATGAACATGAGCAGGTTGAAGGATTCGATAAGCTAGCCAATCTAGAAACATGTGTAGATATGGAGGTCACTCTACAACATGATTAGACAAAACATACAGAAACACCCTCTCAGCAGAGCCCAGCACAGAAACCTTCCCCTAGGTTGGTTGTCAGAGCTCCTAAAGTGAGTGTCTATAATAAGAGGAGCAGTCCAGAGGCCCTAGGTTCCAGTAGCCAGCAAGATACTCTCAAGAAAATGAAAATCACATCATCCTCTCAAATAGTCGACCTGGAAGAAGAAGAGCCCAAAGGGAAAACATGCATGGATATGGTAGAAGGTGAAACCAAGAATGAAGATGATGTTACAGGAAGCATGCCACAAAGTGAAAGCAACATAAAGGTTTTTAGCAGCAGGAAACACATATTTAACCAGACACCTGGGGCAATTTATCAGTCCAAGGAAGATTTAATGAACCAGTATGTTGTGAAGGGAAGTATGGCCAATAGTGAAATAAGAGCCCTTTTACCTGAAGTAGAGAAGACTTCTTGGCATAACACTTCTTTACTCTCAGTCAGGGATGTGGAAAGAAAGACGTTTAACATAGCAGTGGTCGATGATGATAAGGTGTTTGAGATCAAAATGCACTATGAAAATATTGGTGCCCGTGACAAAGTAAAGTTCCACAAGAATGTCAGTGACAAGCTATATTATGATTATCTGAGCTTGGGTCTAAGGTTTGCAAGATTGACAACGCATGCACTCAAACTAGATGGACAATTGAAGCAGGAAAAGGCATCCAGCAAAGCCTGGATGACACAGGTCAAAAGGTTAGAATCTGAAGGCCCTCAAGGGGTAAAAGCTTCTCTGAATGAGAAATATAAGATGATCCAAAGCCTAAAGAAAAAGTTGAAGATGTCCCCTACAGATCATCCACAGACATCAGAGATGACTGCTTTGGAACAGGAGAAGGAAATATTCAGGCAAGAGGCACTCAATTACAAAGCTAAAGTATTGCAGTTGGAAAAGGAGAAAGAGAATTGGTCACAAGCACAGGCAGTAACATCATATATGACTGTCATTGTACCTGCTAATACAGAGGTTGGGTCAAGCACTGAGGGGTTAGTCCAAGCTATGTCCCAGGTAATCTTAAAAACAAGGGAGATCAAGGGTCTCAAAGAGGTCAGAGAAAAGTTGAAACAAGAAATGAAATTGAAAGATAAGAAGATGGCTCAACTCCATAGAGATAATCAAGATTTGCAAGAGACAGTGAGCAAGTTGAAAAACAAGTTAAAGGGAAAAACACTATTACAGGGAGCCAAACATGTGATATGGGATGATATTGCTGCAGACGCTGCTAAATTTAGGGTTTATTTAAATTTTATATGTGACAAAGACAGTGTGGTTGCTACGGCTCCGAGCAGGTGCACTGTTGTTAATGAAGTATTAGCCAGAAGCCCTTTGAATGGGACCAAAATTCTATTGACTTGCCAAATTCTGTGCCAACTGTTGATCTCCAAACTATCAGGGTAAAG
>SNQJ01S0069011.1:49120-78076 GCA_010110895.2 Picea sitchensis
TCCCTCGTTTCTCGAGGTACAATTTCCCACCTCTCGAAACTCAAACAATTATCCTATATATCTCAACGCAACTTCTGTTGATTCTCCTATATTTTCACCCTGTGATTCTAAAGGAACCAATCCACATTCCCCAAGATCCTTTTTCTCAAGTTTTCTCCCCGTCGATAACCGATTTCTTGAAACCCTTCCTCATAACCCCCAAACTTTAACCGCTAAATCCACAATGGTCGCGGTTGGAGGAGGTGGGGCAGGAGGTGTTGTCGCAGGTGGTCCAGGAGGAGGAGCAGGCGGCCAAGCACCTCCTCTTCGGATATTTGCAAAGGTTGCTGCAAGATATGCTCCTCTGTTTCTACTAGTCCCTCTCCATGATTTACTAGAAAATTACATGAAAAGCCTACCCAAGTTCACGGGAGAGGGTGATTTAACGGCAGCTGAGCACATAAATTTTTTTGATCAATTCGTTGACATTCTTGGATTGGAACATGAAGATGTTTACTCCAGACTCTTGGTTCAAACCTTTGAAGGGAATCTAAGAACCTGGTTTCGAGGCCTAGCAGCTGGATCTATACCGTCATACGATGAACTCGAAAATGATTTTATCAGACAATGGGGTGAGCGGAAAGACCACCTTTATTATCTGACCGAATTTGGGGCTCTTCGAAAGAAAAACTCTGAATCAGTTCTTGAGTTTACCCAACGATTCAATAAATTGTACAATAAGATCCCAAGCGAGCTCAAACCCTCACAACCTACAACGAAAGTAACTTTCGCTGGAGCTTTTGACCTTGACTTCACCTTATTATTAAGGGAGAGAAGATCAGTAGATCTCACCAAGATGCAAGATGATGCCTTGGAAATTGAATCTAACATGATGGCATCAGGGAAGCTGAAAACCAAATTTAAGACTGGAAACAAATAAATCAGGAGATACAGGGAACAAGGAGGACCCTCTGGGTCAGGAAGATTTTCAAAAGACAAAATGGATGATATGGCTAGAATCATCAAAGAACTGTCAAATAAAATATTGAGAATGGAACTAGATCAAGCTAAGAATGAACATTACCCTAGAAAGGAGTTCAGGAAGAACCCTAATTCTCAAAACCACCAAAAGAAAATTAAGAATGAAGATCAAAAAATCCAAACCCCTTTTAAAAGAAAAAACTTTATAGGAGGACAAGACGTGGAGGATTTCGAGGAGTTAGAAGAGGATATGAACAATGTTGGCAATGACTGCTTACAACCTTATATAACAAGACACGATTACGAAATGTCTTTGACTACAGAGTATAGGACTGAGAGTAACAAGAACAATAGTGTTTTCAGAAGATTCGACGTATCAGGGAATAGCAGACGGTATAATGGCCGAGCTCCACCAGAAGTACAACCTAAGACCTAGAAACATGGTTTCCACAACCGCTCCAGTTAAAAAGATACTGCCGAGGGTTGAAACTGACGAAGCAATTTCAAAAGTCACTGAAAAACATACTGAAGGGACTAAGACCGCTAGCATACAGACTATTAAAACAAAGTTAGTGGAAACGCCACCCTTAAGCACGCAAAAACTAGACACCCCTGTTACCGAAACAATGGCCCCTCAACCAAGGAAAGCTAAAAAAAAAAGGGTTGGAGACTCAAACCATGGAAATCGACAAAACCATTGGAAGTTTTAATCTAGAGAATGAAATCAATAAGATCAAAATCCCTATTCCCCTTGTCGAACTGGCCAAAAACCCAATATACCGAAAACAAATTGCTAAAATGATTAGTTTTTTCGGAAAATGAAAGTCAAGCCGATGTTATAAACTGAGAAGATGATAAGTTTAACATAATTTTTGACCCACACTTCGAAGGTGCCAGAGACACTGTTGCTCCTTTCTACATCACTTTCATTGTTTTCGACCATCTGCTCCATAACTGAATGTTAGATTCTGGGGCCTCTCACAATGTGATGCCTAAAGCAATCATGGACAGACTCAGCCTTGAAATCACCAGGCCTTATGGATATTTATATTCATTTGATTCGAGGAAAGTCAAGTGTATAAGCATGATAAAGGACTTAGTTGTAAACCTTGCACAGGTACCTGAAAAAAGTGTTTTAATGGATGTAGTTGTCGCAGATATACCCCCAAAATATGGCATGCTCTTGTCCCGATCCTGGGGTGCTAAACTTGGAGGTTCCCTTCAACTTGATATGATGTACGTAACAATTCCAGTTTTCATAGGACAATTCACGCAATTGTACAGAGAAACTAGGTTAGCATTTATGGTTAGTGACCCTCTCAGCCCAAATAATTATCATGTATATATTGTTGATCAGGATTTAGGTAATTGTATATTATCTATAGATGATGATGTTGATGCATGTATAGAAGAAAGTTGTACAGGAAATAAAAAAGAAAAAGAACAAATAGAATAAGATGTATATAGCACTGGTGTTTAGAAAATGTTTTTTGATGGTGCCTCATCTTATCTTGGAGATGGGGCTGGAGTAATTTTTGTGGCACCTGATAACCAATTCGTTATCCCTTTCTCGTATATGCTACAGTGGAACATTGACCACACTAATAACGTATGTGAGTACGAAGCTCTAGTGTTAGGGTTAGAGGCCACTAGGAGAATGAAAGTTAAAAACTTGGAAGCTTTTGGTGATGCAAAGTTGATCGTGAAACAGGTTAATTGACAGTACTAGGCCAAACATCCTAGGTTAAGGTCATATCGAAATTGTGTTTGGGACCTAATCGAAAAAAAATTCTCATCTATTAAAATTCACTTCATTCCGAGAGCAGAAAATCAACAGGCGGATGCTTTAGCCAAAGTTGTTTCGACTTTCGCACCTCCCACTACTTTCAAACTAAAATATCATATACAAATGAGACATAGGCCTTCCATACCCAATAACATACAACATTGGCAAGTCTTTGAGGATGATGAACAACTCCGAAAATTTGTAGAAACAGTAGACGAGTTCGCCAAAACACATGTTGACCAAGAGAACCAGAATGATCCTATTTGGATCATGTAGGAAGGGGAAGACCCCCAAGAGTTCCAGGATAAAATCGCTAGTCACCGTATGGTTGTTTTAAAAAATAATCAGATACCCAAGGGCCTGATTCCCTTAGAAAGGCTCTTTAATCATGACGACATCCCTTTGAAGACTACCTTAAAGCCTCAACCTCAGCCGGAAGAGCTCGAAGATTGCAATATAGGTACCGAAGAGAGTCCTAGATTAGTTAAAGTATCCAGGTACCTGTCTCCCGAAATCAAGAGTAAATATGTTGAGTTGCTTAAAAAATACAAATATGTTTTTGCCTGGTCTTATGACGAGTTGAGAACTTATCATACGACTATCATGGAACATAAAATTCCACTAAAACCAGACATCAAACCTTTTAGACAGAAACTCAGGTAGATTAACCCTATCCTATTACCAGTGATAGAAAAAGAAGTCAAAAAACTCATGGGTGCTAAAATCATAGTTCCATTGAGATATTCTGAGTGGGTAGCTAATTTAGTCCTAGTGAGAAAAAAAAACGGCGAGATCAGACTATGTGTTGATTTCAGAAACCTAAATCGATCATCACTCGAAGACAATTACCCATAACCTAAGATGGATCACATTTTAGAAAAAGTAGTTGGAGCTAACAGAATGTCTATGATTGATGGTTTTTCAGGTTACAAACAGATCGCAGTGCATCAGGACGATAAAGAAAAAACTACTTTCACTACCCCTTGGGATACTTTTATGTATGATAAAATGTCTTTTGGTTTAATGAATGCAGGGGCCACTTTTCAGCGAGCCATGGATATCACTTTTGTGGGTGAAAGAGATAAGTCTTTTGTTATCTATCTTGATGACCTGACGGTGTTCTCTAAATCTGATGCAGAACATCTAATGCACCTTAAACAAACCTTTGAGAAATGCCGAAAATTTGGTTTGTCACTCAATCCCAAGAAATCTCATTTCACAATGCAAGAAGGTAAACTCTTGGGCCATATTGTGTCTAAAGATGGAATCAAAATCGAACCAAAAAGGGTTGAGGCAATAGATACTATAAATTTTCCTAGAAATGTCAAAGAAATTTAGTCTTTTTTAGGAAAAATAAATTTCTTGAGGAGATTCATCCCTAACTTTGCTGAAATTGTAAAATTGATAACATATATTCTTAAAAAGGACAGTGAGGTGAGATGGACCAATGAAGCCAAAGCGTCATTTCAACGCATCAAGAAAGTAATAAGCGAAGCACCGGTCCTGGCAAGTCCAAATTACACAAAAGAGTTTTTGATTTTTTCTTTTGCTTCAGAACATACTATCGCAGCTGTATTGTTACATAAAAACGAGGGTTTGGCCAAATTTCTTGCCGAATCGAATTTAAAATCACTTGGGATAAATCAACTACAAGAGAATGAGGGATTTCTGGAAATAGATGAGCTTGATGTCACTGCACCTACAACCGAAATTCAAGACAAGTTTTCTAATTCGGCCTGGTATCGCGACATCGTCCATTGCCTACTTACGCTTCAATGTCTTAGTGATTTAACCCCGTCTAAAGCTAGGACGCTAAAGTTACATGCTGTAAAATACAGTATCATAGATGCTAAATTGTATTGGAAAGACCCCTTGGGTTTCCTACTAAGGTGTTTAGTCGAAACTGAAACAGAAGGGGTTATGGATGAATTCCATGTCGGAGTGTGTGGAGGACATCATGTGTGGCGAGCAATAGCTTATAAAATCTTAAGAGCCGGATACTACTAGCCCAAATTGTTAATAGAAGTGAACACTAAAGTTCGAAATTGTGTCCCTTATCAGTTGTTCACAGGCAAACAAAAAGTCCCAGCTTTTCCCCTAATTCCAGTTAAAACCGAAGCCCCATTTCATCAATGGGGACTTGATTTCATTAGAGAAGTCCATCCACACTCCAGTGCCCAGCACAAATGGATCCTAACTACTACTTATTATTTCACTAAATGGGTGGAAGCTATCCCTGTAAGAAATGCAACTAATTCGATAGTAATCATTTTTTTGGAAGATAATATTTTATCCAGGTTTGGTTGTCCTCGAAAGATAGTCATTGATAACGCGCAAGCATTTAAGTCAATGGCCATGATAATTTTTTGCCAAAAATATAACATCGTACTAGGACACTCCACAGCTTACTATCCAAAAGGTAATGGTCTGGTTGAATCATCCAACAAAAGCCTAATTACCGTGATAAAAAAGGTTTTGACTGAAAACAAGAAAGCGTGGCATATCCATTTAAAATATGCTCTATGGGCCAACAGAATAAGTACTAAAGATCAATTGGGATTTCCCCTTTTTAGATGGTATATGGCACTGATGTCATTTTACCAATAAACCTTGCACTTCCAGTAATGAAACTCTGGCAGGATTCAAATGAAGAACCCAATGACGTTACCAGAAGGATAAACCAGTTGGTCGAAGTTCATCAAAATAGGGCCGAAGTAAATGAAAGGTTGCAAAGATATCAAAATAAAATGAAGGCCTTATTCGATCAGAAAGCTAAAGATAGAGAATTCCTCCCTGGCGACATGGTCCTAAAATGGGAAGCCAGGAAAGAGGACGCTGGAAAAGATGGCAAATTTGATTCGATCTGGTATGGCCCATACAAGATTTCGGCCTTTGAAAGAAAAAAAGCTTGGTTATTAGAAAACCTGGATGGAGACATTCTCAATGGCCCTGTAAATGGGAGGCATCTTAAACACTTCATGCAATAATGTTTTTCTAAATCCTCATTGTACATACCGGTTTGTTTTCATGCTTTTTGTATAGATTCCATAATATATATATATATATAGAGAGAGAGAGAGAGAGAGAGAGGTTTCTTTCATGACGTTTCCTAATGATTATAATGTTATGTTATTCACGGGAAAAATTTCTCATGAAACAGTGGACTTGAGGTACTGAAAGGTGACATGTGCAGGTATTCCTATCAAGTATCTCAAAATGAAAAAGGTAATGAACGAATAATCTTTGGGCTGGAAATATAAGAGCTAATAAAGGTATGAAATCTCATTTTAAAATTTGGGATAAAAGTCCTAAGAAGTACGAATGAATAAATCATCGATTAATTTTTGTCAAAAAAAAAAACTCAATCAAAGAAGTTCTTGAAGTAATAAAAAAGGGGACTTAAGAAAAGATTATAAAAGCTAATTAAAAAAGTCTCTAAGAACAGTCATATGTACAGCGGTTTCTCGAAAACCCCCTTACCCTCCCCTTGACCACAGTAAAAAAACCTTTTTCCTACCTGACCATGAATGTCTAATCATAAAGTTTCCTGACAACAGAGGGGTGTTGCTTTGGTTGTGAAAACTCTCGAACAAACTTTCAAGAAAAGAGAGCAGGTTGTGTTTTTAGTTCTTTGACTTTAGCTAGATCAGAAACATGTCTAGGTTAATCCTAACCTTATTAGTTATCCTAATAGGAATAACTGATCGATTTTTCTTAAGGAAGTTCCCTAGACTAGATGTCAAAAGGTTTCCCTTAAGAATTTCCCTGAAGCCCATGAATTTTGAAGGCAGGTGAGAAGATTAACCCAGAGCTATTTAAATGAGTTGACGGTAGGTGAGAAGATTAACCCAGAGCTATTTAAATGAGTTGACATTTGTTAAAAAAAAAAAAAAAAAAAAAAAAAAGGTAATTTCAAACGATATCTTCCCAAGTGTATTGTATACTCATTGATTACCCCCACTTCAAAAAAAAAAATGAATATAGACAGATGGTGAAAGGAAATTCATTATATTGATTGCCCTCATCTCAGCATTTAAATGCTTGGAAACAATGAAGTGGTGAAAGGAAATTCAATGTGGGAAGTAGGATAACTTCACTGGGGTACTGAACAGGCTCACTAGCAGTGAAGCAATATCCTCATATATGATAAAAGTTGTTATACATGAGTTACAAAATGCTCTCGTAATTTCTCTTCTTTTCGGCTGGATTTTCATCATAGGTTTTTGGGATCTCCTTACCGGACACAGCGCAAATACTTACCTTGATGCAAATAGAATCACGTGAAACCTGATAGGATGGTTGTTTCGGTTTTGATTATCTTACACAGATTTGAGGTCAGTTTCAGGAGAAGAAATCTATTGAAAACTCGGCTCAAAATAGTCAGAATTTTTGTTTTTGAAGAGTTTTCAAGGTTAACGTTGAGGCCCTAATCTTGTTTGATTTTTCTCTTAATTTGTCTCACAGAGCCAAATCATTGACTCCATTACCCAATGAAGGCACTTGGTCTACATGTTCTTCTCATCCCACAAGGAGACGAGATCCCTAGATGGAGCCTAATGTTGACACGAAGTTTAAACTTTTCTACCCTTTAAAACTGAAGCTTCATCTTTTCCTAAGTCATGGAGCCCTCCTTAGTCCAAAAAAGGGAGACAGAGTCTTTCTTTCCTTTTCGAGTTTCGAGATTCGGTTTTTCTCGAGGTATGATCTTCAACCATCCCAATTTCCCGGTGCCGAAATCTCGAAATCGTTTAACATATTAAAAAATCAAAAAAGGGGGGGGAAGAAACAAATGTTACATTTTCCGTCGCTTTTCACAAAGTTCTCTTTAATCCATAATTAATTAAACTCCTAAACGCAATCATCTTTCCCTTAGTCTTTCGCAATTCGGATTTCTTTCTACTAAAGCGTTTTCGAACTCTCAACCTTCGAACTCCCGATCCTCGATTTTTCAAAAAGTAAAAGTAAAAAATAATTAATCAGTAATCTTGACTAGTTAAAGCTTTAATATGTGATTAGCGCCTCACTAATCCCATCGCAATTTCGCGATCTGGGGTTTGCTTATGATAAATCTCCTGACAACAGGATCCCCGAAGTCCCGAAATGCGAAATCACATTTTCTTTAAACAAAGTCTAAGATTAAGGTTAAGTTGTTTTCAAAACTTGATTAGTGATAACTAAGCTTCTTTTCGCATTTCGGGAATTGAGGAAGGCAGTGATTTTCGAAATTCCAGTTTTGAAATCGCCGATATACGGCAGTATTAATAACGGATAAATGAAGATATTTTTGACGCGAAAGCATATCTCCAGGCATATATTTCCATTAAAGCATTAATTTTTCATCGCTTGTATCAATACGCTCATCATAACATAAATTAAGGGTTAATAAAAGTCATGTGTTTTGAACTTCATTCTTATCCTTTACATCTGTAGAAAATCGCATTTATCCAGTTTTATACACATTTTCTTTGTAAACGGGTTTCTGGTCCAGTGCAAACATCATGGCACCTAAGAAATCACCCAAGAAAAGCGAGGAAGTTGCAGAAAGCTCGAGTCCAGATGGAGACGTTGTATCTGATACAACACTACATGCCATCGATTCCATAAAATCTCGGAGGCAAATTTTTGAAACTCTGGATTATGAAATTAAGAATTTCCCTCATGATGCCGACAACAAACTCCAAGACATAGCGGAGTCTGAGCTTCATAAAGTAGCTACATGGTCGCGACTCATGACTTATAATGACATGATCAGTTGGTCCTTAGAGCGAACAGACGTGCAGATGAGAAGCATTCTGGATAGCCGAGGGGTCTTCATTGGCTCTTTCAGACCGGAGCATATACAAGTAATGTATAAACTATCTCCCAGTCAAAAGTATATTTATAATAAATATTTCATGAGTGATTTTCAAAAGAAAGAATGTTTCGAGTCAGACCAAACGTATCCTGGCATAATCAGGCTGGTAGAGACACGAAGCAAAATCCAGGGTCGACACCTATGGTGTTTAAGCCATACCCTCTTTAAATGAGTATATGGTCTATGTGGCGATGATGTTATGTAGACTTTTCGGGAAGAAAAGTCCTACCCATTTCCCTGCAGAATGGGTACCTCTTTTGCACGAGGCAGCAGAAGGTTACAACTTCAATTGGGATAAGATTTTATCCGATAACATAGTGAAGGAGGTCATGGAATATCAGACTGAAAGATCCAAAGGTCAACCAATAGCCTTTTATATGTCTGCATACATCATGGATGTTATATGCTTCACAACTCCTTTCGCTTTGATGAATTGGAGTTGGAATCCGACTTACCCGGAACCTATTCATGAATATCATTCTAAACTTTGGGAAGAAAATGCCAAGGACTCATTCTATGAAATCTGTTATTTCGTGGTAATACCACTACATCAGATGTTGTATGGTTGTACACCTCCGCGCATTTCAGAGTTGGTCATAGGAAGCCTCAGGGCAGTTGTTGACTGGTTTATAGAGGAGAATTTCTCCTACATCAGAGTTTTTGGATGTTCAATCCCTCCACATGCACTCCCAAAATTCCTCCCTGATAGAGTGGTGTGCAGGGAGGTAGCTCATCAAATAGTAACAGTTGGAATTGGGATAGAACTAAAGACGGCTCAAAAGAAGTCTTGGTCAGTTTTTCCCATTCAGATTGAGAAATTTTCACTTCTCAACTTGGGTCAGTCCAAAGTTGAAGCGGCAGTGTTGGAGGAGGTCAAGTTGGTAGACCTCGAACACAGGAAGCACGACCCTTATCAGTTAGTGGGAAAACACATGGTCCACTGTAATATGAAGGCTTATGAACATGAGAAGTCCTCTTGTGATGACATGTTCAAAGGGACTAAGACCTATGAGGAGGTGTTAGAGAGGGTACAGACACTGTCGTTCGACTTGCAAGCTAGTTTTCAGACCTTCCAGAAGCATAGACTGAGTGGTCTGCCCAAAGTACTACAAGGAGAAGCAATCACCCTTCCTCAGGAACAAGAGGATACTCCTCCAGGCTTTGGACAAGAAACACAGGATAAATTCAACCCTAAGAAAATTTCACAAGAAAAAGAAATGTCTTCACAAAATCAAGAGGTCTTACAGACAAAATATCCAGAGACGGAAATAGAGAGGAAGTATGGGACACTTCCCGAGTCCAGTAAGTCCACTCCCCCTTCATCACCTGTTGTTGATGTCAATATACCTAAGGCCATAGGAGAAACAAGATCTACAGAGCTAGGAAGTCCCATAGCTTCCTTAACCCCTTTACAGTCCACCTTTGGACTCCCACAGATGGGAGCCATATATGTTAGTGATCTCACCCCTATCTCCAGAGATGAGATCCCTCCTTCTGATTATTTTTTCAGCAAAAAGAGGAAGGTTGTCCTAAATCAAGAGATGTATATGAGAGAGGGGGGTATGGTGAAGAAGCATAGGGCCTTGGTAGATGGCCAGAATTTGGAAGAGGAGGATTTTTCTACAGAGGTACCAGGCTCCATGGGAGCCATGGAAACAACAAACCTTTTTTCTGTGGAAAACACGAGAACAAGGATAAAGAAGAGTAACCACATAATAGCTCAATTGCAAGACCCGTTAAAGAATGCTGAGAAAAACATTAGAGAAGAGGTGAATAAAAGTTTGGAGCAGACCAGAGCTGTTGAAAGGCAAGAAATTCAATCACTCAAATCAAGCCTGGATGAAATGAACCAGAGGATACAAGTAAGTCAGGTGCAGGTTACTCAGCAAAAGGAGCTCGTAAAACAGTTACAATCTAAGTTAAATTTGACAGAAGGTCGCGTTGTAAACTTAAAGGCTTTCCAGACCCTCTCGTTAGAAGAACATACAAAGATAGAAGTTGAGCAGTAGAAATGGATCTCCAAAATACATATCATCCAGAATTACTTTCAAGAGATAAGCAAATCCCTTGATAATATTATTTTACTAGAAAAGGAGGCTAAAGTAGCAAGGAATACCTTCCAAAAAGCAGTTGTATATTCAGGAAACAGAGAGATATCGAAAAATCTAAAGCTTTATGTCACAGAACAGATAAGAGGAGACATCATGCTCAAGGTATGGGAAACAAACATATCCGAAAACAAGAAGATAGTCAAAGAAATCAAAGATGATTGTGAGGAAATATTTGATTCTTTGGATAATAAAGTGTTAGGTATTGAAAGAAATGATTTCTCTGAGCCACTGGGGCAGATAAACATTATGAAACAACAGTTGAACTGCAAAGAGGGATTGAAGGAGATTCAGGCGGAAATTTCACAGTTGAAGGAAATCGATGCCAACCTAATAGACAGATGGCTGGTACAGCCCAATTTAAAGTTGCAAGTGATCAGGTTTGCAGATAAAGGTTTTGAAGACCAGTTTCCAAAGGTACAAAGAAAGTTTTATCTATTTGAGATTAAGGATCTTCCGACACCTCCTAGAAATTTTGTTCATTTTCTGGAGAAATGTATTGAATGTATAGCATCAAAGGAGGGAGAGACTTCAACTAAACAATGAAGTATCGTTTGAAAGCTTATACTATTGAAATGATAAACAAACAAAATTTAATCATGCAACAGTTAAGGTTGCAGTTTTGTAACTATTTTTCTCCTAAAAAGTAGGAGATTGCTAACCATCAAGTATTGATGACCTTGTATAAATGCAAGAGTCGAAGACTGAAATATGGCTTTTTTCTTTCTCTAAAAAGGCATTTTGACGAAGTAATTTTCAAGAGACTCTGAATTAATAGAAATGCAGATTGAAGATTCCAGATTTTGTCACGTCTGAGTTATGTGTTCCCCTGCCTTTTCATCTTCCTTTCATATATCTAATTGATGAATGCTTGGCTATAATTTAGTACAAACTCTACTGTGGAAATTATTATTCTTGTTATTTAAATCATTTACAGTTTTTCCTCTGTATTGGTTATCAGCAGATACAAGACCTGTAAATGTTTAGATTTCAATATCATATGCTTCATTAATATTTTTCTTGTTTCATAGTCTTTTGTTACAACGTGAGATTCCTCTTAAATTGACGCCTCACCTTGTTAATAGCTTTATGTTTTTCTTCATATCATGCATGCTTCGTTTCCTTTAAATTTAACTCAGATACAAGAAACGACCTACAATTTAGTCATCCTATTAATTTGTGTTTTAAAATCATTCTCTTTACATTGTGAAATAGAGATAACAAAGCCTAGAAAGAAAACACAGAATTATATCTTCTTTACCTTTATCCTTCATGACAGTACCAATTTTAAGGAAGCCTAACATCGAATCCGGTCTTTCGGATCAAACGAGCATCACTCTAAATTTATTTAACACCATCTTACAAACAACAAATAACCGGGTTGAGTTAGAACGTTCATGGGAATCAATTGAGAGAGATATCAGTATTCAAGAAAACTGGAAATTTCGACAGAGACAATTGAGAAACCATCTATAGTCCTCACCTTTTAATCATTGATTTTTTGTCCTCAACTTCCTTTGTCTTTTCAGATGCCTTGACAGTATACTTTAGAACCTTAAAGTATAAACTCAGGAACAACAGATGGCACAAACAAACTGCGAACTCTTGGGAATAAACTTCACCGCAGATCTGTCAAACAATACAGCAGAGGAAGAAAGGGCGACTCCACAAATATCTTTGAACTTTCTTGACTCTGCATGGTATGTAGATATCATTTTTGTGTTGAAAAATCTGCAGGCTCCTCCTGAGTATAGTAAAACAAAGGCTAGATTCTTGAAACTGAAGGCAACAAAATTTTGTATAGTAAATGAATCATTATATTGGAAATACCCAGGGGGGGATTTTATTAAGTTGTTTGATAGAAGAAGAAGAAGAGAAAACCATCAAAGAGTTCCACAAAGGTGACTGTGGAGGTCATCATTATTGGAAGACGATTGTGCACAAAATTTTGACAGTTGGTTTTTATTGGCCTGGCATTTTTCCTGATGTTTATAAAGAAGTGTCAATGTGCCATGAATGTCAAATCTTCGATGGGAAAGGAAAATTGCAATCTCTGTTGTTAAGACCCATTTTAGTAGAAGCTCCTTTTAGACAATGGGGCCTAGATTTTATAGGGGAGATACATCCACAGTTCTCAGCTCAACACAAATGTATCCTGACTGCAACACATTATTTTACTAAGTGGATCGAGGTTATTCCCACTAGACAGGCTACAGATGATGTTATCATTTGATTCCTAGAAGACAATATCCTGTCCAGATTCAGATTCCCAATCAAGATTATAACAGACAACGTAGCGGCCTTCAAGTCTAAAAAATTGGAGAAATTCTGCAGTGATTACAACATTACCCTTGGTCATTCCACGTCATATTATCCTCAAGGGAACGGGTTGGTTGAGTCTTCGAATAAAAGCTTGGTCAGAATCATCAAAAAAATGTTGCAAGAGAATAAAAACGCATGGCACAAAAAGCTCATCCATGCACTGTGGGCTAACAGGATATCCCCAAAAAGATCTATTGCCACATCTACTTTCCAGACCATTTATGTTAGAGAAGCTATCTTTCGTACTACATTGGGATTGTTAGTAATGAAGTTGTTACAGGAGCAAGAAGCATAAACAAATGCCAGTCGGAGAAGAGATGATGAGCTCATCAACGTACAACAGACCAAAGAAAAGGCCTTCAATAACACCCAACTACGTCAAGACAAGATCAAAGAAGCTTTTGACGGACATACCAAGGTAGATGACTTCAAACTAGGAGACTGGGTACTAAAATGGGACGCCATAAATGAAGATAAGGGTAAACATGGGAAATTTGATAACCTATGGTTGGGTCCGTTTAAAATCGCAGCTTATCGTGGGAGCAACGCCTATTTGTTAGAGGAAAGTAATGGAGAACTCATTGGAGGAGGGCCTGTGAATGGCAGGTTCCTCAAGCATTACGTTGTTTGAAAAATCATCACCCCACCATTCATTGTATATAATCGTTCTACTTTTTCCTTTACGCATGAAAGATTGGAATAAAAGCATCATAGTTGAAGCCCGAGGTGAAGTCCATGAGCTATGTTGGGCAGATTTTAAATTTTTGAATAAATATCAACATATTCAGATCACACAAATAGATCACAGCCCAATGGGTAGGAACTTAGTCTTATGTTCTTTGCTACCTCGCAGGGAGGATAGAATCCCCAATTGGAGCCAATGTTATCACCATAACAATTTTCGGATGGAATCCAAGTTGCAAAATTTTAGTGAAGAACTATATTGTTATGGAAGTATGATAGTTTGGAGGATCAGGCTATATCTGGCGGTGTATGGACAAGTATAGTGGAGGCGTGAAAAGTAGGACTCGGTGGACCGTCGATTAGGCTATATCGGGGAATGAAGCAGCGCAAAAAATAATCATTCGAAGGCGGGCCGGGGAAAACCGTCATGGTTTTATCCGTGGACGCGTGGCGCCTCTAGAGGTACATCGGGGCAAAAAGCAGTCTGACTAAAACCACTTTCTCCAACCCCTGATGTTAAAACTTGTTGGATCAAGGTGGACCGTAGATCTTAGAGCGATCCAGATCAACAGTTGAAGCTCATATCGACGATTGAAGTAGTGCAAAGATTAATTAGTCGAGGGCGGGCCAGGGAAAACCATCACGATTTTATCCGTGGACGCGTGGCGCTTCTAGAGGTACATTAGGGCGAAAAGAGGTTTGCCTAAAACCATTTTCTCCAACCCCCGATGTTGATGGGCGGATATAAAAGGAAGACCCCCGACATTATTTTATGATATTTTGAAGCATTCAAACGTTCGAAAATTGGCGCAAAGCATCCATTTGAAACGCAGGCTCAGAACTGAATCAGATTCGTGCTTCCTTTGCCGCTTAACAGGTATTTTTCACCATGGATGCTAATCCTGTTGTTTTATCCATGAATGAACAAGACATCTCCTCCAGAGAAGAATCCCTAATTGACAAAGACTCCGACATTTTCGACACAGAGATAACAGTTTCACTCATTTTTATATCCAAATCGAATTTGTTAGACAATATAGGAACACACATACCTTTCCTCGAAGCGGATGAAGCCTCCATCACCCCTTACATCGTAGAAGTAGTCTTTCCTTTCCCTGAATTTGTAAGCTGGTGTGCAGAGCGATATTCTCAGGAAGAAAGAGTCATTTTGAATAAATTAGGGCCAAAGGTTTTATGTGAAATAGGCAGTCCATCGCTCCGACACACCCTCAATATACCAGAATCCTCCCCCACAGTGTCAGAGCCCTTCGAGGAATAGAAAATGATCACGATCTATAGAGAATGCCCACCAGAAGTAAAAACCCTATTTTTGCAGACCATTGTCAAGCCTAAACACCATTCAGAGAGTCTATCGTTACCTTCCAGTGTAAGTGTCATGGTCATCGAAGTCCAGTGGGCTTGTTCTCTGCTAAGTCAAATTTTAGGGTTGGACAATGACAAGTTTGTGGTAGAAGTCATGTTAGGTTTCCTGTTGATTTTCTTTCTATCTGGTCGGTCAGTCTGTGTCAATTTTGACAAATTTATTGCTGACAATATGCATCAACAATTGGTTAACTTCAATTCATTGAGACACTTCAGATACTACGCACACTTGTTTAGAATGTTTTTGGAATCTAACAAAACTGAATTTCCTGAGACTGCATTTATTTCGACTAAGTGTAAAAGGATCACCATGCTTATTTTCATCAATACGATTATGTCTAGGGTGTACAGTCTTATTTTCGGTTCAAATCTGCCAAGGGTTCTGGAGGAAATGAAGAGCTCTTTACAACCAAATCCAGAGAGCAAGATAGGAGATTGGATGTTGTTCATACAATCTACTGTGATCTGGGTATATGGCTATAAGGAAGGACCTTATCTTTTACTAGTCTTTCTAACTCCCAGAATCTTTGCTTTGGAGTTCATAAGACAAAGGATCATCTCAGAGACAGAGCATTTTTTGAAAGCGCACAAGGCTTCTAACTTAAAGTTTCCTTTCATAGTTGGACCCTTTGTGATAAAGAACAAGTCTTGTTTGCCTCAGACCCAATCCAAACTCAATGAATTCAGGTTCATGCAGTTGTAGGGGAGAAAATATTATTCACATCAGATCATATCAAAGAGGATATTGGCGAGCAAACAAGGCCCCTATGAACATGAGCAAGTTGAAGGATTCGATAAGCTAGCCAATCTAGAAACTTGTGTAGATATGGAGGTCACTATGCAACATGATCAAACAAAACATACAGAAATAGCCTCTCGGCAAAGCCCATCACAAAAACCTTCCCCTAGGTTGGTTGTCAAAGCTCCTAAAATGAGTGTTTATAACAAGAGGAGAAGTTAAGAGGCCCTGGGTGCCAGTAGCCAACAAGATACTCTCAAGAAAATGAAAATCACATCATCCTCTCAAATAGTCGACCTAGAAGAAGAAGAGCCCAAAGGGAAAACATGCATGGAGATGGTGGAAGGTGAAACCAAGAGTGAAGATGTTGTTACAGGAAGCATGCCACAAAGTGAAAGCAACACAAAGGTTTTTAGCAGCAGGAAACACATATTTAGCCAGACACCTGGGGCAGTTTATCAGTCCAAGGAAGATTTAATGAACCAGTATGTTGTGAAGGGAAGTATGGCCAATAGTGAAATAAGAGACCTTTTATCTAAAGTAAAGAAGACTTCCCGGAACAAGGCTTCTTTACTCTCAGTCAGGGATGTGGAAAGAAAGACGTTTAACATAGCAGTGGCTGATGATGATAAGGTCTCTGAGATCAAAATGTACTATGGAAATATTGGTACCCCTGACAAAGTAAATTTCCATAGGAATGTCAAAGACATCCTACATTCTGATTATATGAGCTTAGGTCTGAGGGTTACAAGATTGACAATGCATGTACTCAAACTAGATGGACAATTGAAGCAGGAAAAGGCGTCTAGCAAAGCCTGGATGACACAGGTCAAAAGGTTAGAATTTGAAGGCCCTCAAGGGGTGACAACTTCTCTGGATGAGAAAGATAAGATGATCCAAAGCCTAAAGAAAAAGCTGAAGATGTCCCCTACAGATCATCCACAGACAACATAGCTGACTGCTTTGGAACAAGAGAAGGAAACATTCAGACAAGAAGCACTCAATTACAAAGCTAAAGTACTGCAGTTGGAAAAGGAGAAAGAGAATTGGTCACAAGCACAGGCAGTAACATCAGATATGGTTGTCATTGTACCTGCTAATATAGAGGTTGGGTTAAGCATTGAGGGGTTAGTCCAAGCTATGTCCCACGTAAGCTTAAGAACAGGGGAGATCAAGGGTCTCAAAGAGGTCATAGAAAAGTTGAAACAAGAACTGAAAGTGAAAGATGAGAAGATGGTTCAACTCCACAGAGATAATCAAGATTTGCAAGAGAGAGTGAGCAAGTTGAAAACCAGGTTAAAGGGAAAAACACTATTACATGGAGCCAAACATGTGATATGGGATGCTATTGTTGCAGAGGTTGCTAAATTCAAGGTTTATTTAAATTTTATAAGTGACAAAGACAGCGTGGCTGCTACGGCTCAGAGCAGGTGCACTGTTGTTAATGAAGTATTAGCCAAGAAGCCCTCTGAATGGGCCCAAAATTCTATTGACTTGTTAAATTATGTGCCAACTGTTGATCTCCAAACTATCAAGGTAAAGGACAGGACTGTGTTGATCATTTCAGTCAGGAGGATCATCGCCAAGCACAACCTGCTCATATCAGTCCAGAACAAAGCTATGCAAATGGAGCACAACATACAGGAGTTTAAGGATGCATTTGAAAAATTGTTTATCAATGGCCTCCCACCATTTTGGCATGGCAAAGGTTCATTATACAATCAAGAAGACTACAATTCTCTCCTCATTCAGTGCAGAATGGACCATTCTAAATTTGAAGCTATGGAAGAAAGTCTGAAAGGCCCAAGTCTGGTAGAGTATTTGGCTATAGACTTTGAAATTTTAAATGAGTTCAAAACAGTCAAAGTTGGCCTACCAACTATGTCCTATGCCACGTGCATTGACTTGGAGATTTTTATTAAAGAGATGATGGACTATGAAATCCCCTTTGATTCGCAATGGAAGGAAATTGAGCGGTTGGGTAAGACAAAGTGCAATATCCCCAGAACCAGTAAGTGATACCCAGGTGTCACCAAATTTGTAGATCTGGAAGAAGACCAAAGCAAGACAGATGGCGCAGAGGAAGCTGAGCAGTCAGAGAAATTGGTCCTCAATTTTGAAATGCTTTTTGTTAATCATTGTAAATCGGTTCATATACTGAAACTGTGAATCGGAATAGTTTTAGTCAGTCTCAGAAGCTGGAACACTTCAATTTCAGCCATTGTAATCGAATTGTATAAATACTGGGACACTTGAATGAATTAATGTTGGCAGAAGTGCAAGAGCACCTTTTGGTTGTATCAAACTCTATTTATAAATTTTCTGAATTTGAATTGAATATAAGTGCATAAGATTTTGAAGTCTCTATGAAAAGATTCTAAAAGGTGGTGATAAGAGCTTTGTTTCCCTTAATCGTCTGTATTTCATGTAACCTGTCATTTCATTTACATTTTCTTCTGTTTAAATTAGAGAGCTAAAGGCCCAGAATTCATCTTGTGATGCTCTTGCCTTAAGCAATTTAAACTGTGTGATTGTCTTCTTAATTAATTCAGAATTCATTTCAGTAATGCTCTGATGCAGTTATTTGTTTTCTTTATCTTCCTACACTCTATTTAAATTTAAGAATAACTCAGATTCATCGCCTCATTTAGCCTTAATCCTATGGAGAGTTCTATCAGTCGATATATTGTTTTCATTCACTTTCATAATTTTGACTCCATAGCTCTGAGTGTTCCTCCCCTTCCTTGCCAACAACTTTATTAAAAACCCCCAAAACAAACCAAATCTAGCCACCAATTTCCAAAGAAGTATCAAGTGACATGAGAGAGCCCTCTCTAAGTTGAGCAGGCTAGTGCCTCAACTCTAAAGCTGGTTGAAATAGTTACCTCTGTCGTTTGTCTATTCAGCCGGATAAAATTTAAAGAGTGCTAACAGACCACAAATACACAATTATTGCCTTGCTTGATTGACGGAAGGCTAGACATGTAATCCATCGAGATGGATTCCCAAGGATTCTCGGGAGTAGGAAGAGGGGTGTATAAGCCTTGCTTCTTGATGGTTGGCTTGGAAATGGCACAGACACTGCAAGATCTAATATACTTGTTGACGTCTTGTTGAAGTTTTGGCCAATAAAAATGTCTATGTAGAATGACCACAATTTTCTCCACCCCAAAATGTCTTGCTATCCGACTGTAGTGGGCTTCCCAAATCAGATTTTCACGCTTGCTTGCCAGAACATAGAGATGGCCCAGATGGTATAACAATTTGTATTGAATGTGAAAATTTATGACATTCACACCTATACCTAAGAGCTAATAGGTGGTGGCGAAGTTTGAATCTTGTTGATAAACTTGGGGCCACTCAGATGCCTCATGTCCATAGGAATGGAGAATAGTGGTGAGTGCAACCATGGGAGGTCGACTGAGGCAGTCAACGACATGATTTGTGCTCCCTGTCTTATACTTGATGTTGAGATGGAACTGCTACAGGTAGGTGGACCACTTCTGATGGTGGTCATTCTGCAATTTCCCATGTGTCTGTATGAACTGCAGAGGCTTGTGATCAGTCTGGGTGATTGTCTCCTTTCCTAGAATGTAATGTTTCCATTGACGACATGCTTGTACAATGGAATACATTTCATTGTCATAGGTGGGGTATTTCCAGACAATATTTGAGAGTGTCTCACTATGGTATACCACTGGATGACTATGCTAAGTGAGAACTACGCCTACAACATAGGCATATGAATCAGTCTCAATCTCGAATGGTTGTTGCAGATTAGGCAAGGAGAGTATTGGAGTTGAGCATAAGCCATGCTTTAGATCATCAAATGATTGTTGTTGTTCCTTCCCCCAAACAAACTTTTCCCTGCCACCACCCTTAGTCAATTGCCCGAGGGCCCATGCAATATGGGAGAGTCCAACACGAACCGTCGGTAGAAGTTGGCCAATCCCAAGAAGCTCCAAAGCTCGGTTAGTGTGGTTGGGGCTGGCTAGTCATGAATGACTTGGATCTTAGATAGATCAACATGTACCCCATGCTCATCAACAATGTAGCCCAAGTATTGGACCTTGTTCATGCCAAAGGAGCATTTTTCAAAGTTGGCATATAGCTTGTGTTGCCGCAGAGTGCTTAAAATCCACTGAATATGCCGCATGTGTTCCTCCCAAGTTATGTTGAAGATGAGGATATCATCCAAATATATTGCCACAAAATAGTTGGTGAAGTGTCTTAATACATCATCCATCAACCTCATGAAAGTGGTTGGTGCATTTATTAAGCCAAAGGGCATGACCAACCATTCGAAGAGACCTTCTTTGGATTTGAAAGTTGTCTTCCATATATTAGTTGGTTCGATGGGAACCTAGTGGTAGCCAGACTTTAGGTCAATCTTGTTGAAGAACTTTTCCCCCTTGAGTTGGTCAAGAAGGTCATCAATCTTGGGAATTGGGTACCGGTTCCTGACTGTGATTTTGTTTAATGCTCTGTAATCAATGCAGAGTCACTAGGTCCCGTCCTTCTTCTGCACTAGTACAATTGGGATTACGCAAGGGGAGGAGTTGGGTCTAATCTTCCCCTTTTGAAGAAGCTCTTGGATTTGACGCTTGATTTCATCATTTTCCATCAGCGAGTGATGATAGACTGGTCCATTAGGAAGAGGTGCACCGAGGGTTAGATCAATTGGATGCTTGACTTGGTAGTGCGTTGGTACCCTGGTGAGTGAGGAGAAGATGTCTTTGTACTCTTCCACGATCCCGTCCACTTGCTTCTACTGCAAAGAGAGGCTCTGTGTAGAGGCCATGGATGTGGCAGCGACCTTCTGCTTACTATGAGCACGGATAAAAAAGAAGTCGAACTTCCCGGTCTGTGAAATGACCTTATTGCATTGCTTAGCAGAGATTAAAGAAACAGCGGTAGGCAACATTACCTCTGGTATCATGTACAATTGTCTACCCAAAGTAACAATAACATTGCGGGGTCTAGACTCATACACAATATGAGGCTTCCACAAATATGGTTGTCCTAAAAGAACATCACAAACTTCAAATATCACACAATACCTCATCTTTGAAAGGCTTGATGTCGTAGGGCAGACAACACTGTTAGCTGACACAAAGATCTCTTCCTTGACGAAGCCAGCCGATGGTGTAGGGTTGTGGGTGCAGTGTCATCGACAGGTCCAATCGCTTGATGACCTCTGCTGAGATCAGGTTCTTCTCACTATCGCTATCAACAATGAAATGGAGCAGAGCCCCCTTTACCCACATCTGTGAGTGAAAGAGGCGTTCCCCTTCCTCTAGTTCTTCTGGTTCACTTAGTTGGACTTTGGTGGTAGCGACAATGGCATTGGGTTCAACATCGGTGATCCGCTTCCCTCCTTCTAGATTTGATTCAAAGTTATAATCGGCCTTGGACTCGATCGTCTTCAGCTCGACCACGAGTGACTACTTGGAGCGACATTCTTCAGTGTCGTGCCAATGGCTTTTATGGTATTCACACCATTTTCTTGTGTCCATCTTTTCATTGCCCTTCTTGTGTTGTGGCTTGGACTGGTTGTCCTAAGAGTGGCCATATTTTCTTTGTCCCTTGTTGTGTGGGTTGGGGTTGTCTTTGCCCTGCTTCGGTTGTGAGGAGTTTGCAGATCCAAACTCTTGCTTCTTTTGTTTAAATTTATGCTCGATCTTGACAACATATCTATACATTGTACCCAAGGAGGCAATGTCCAGAAACTCAATTTATGTTTGAATGTATCTATGCAATCAGTTGCAGTATTTGAGCACCAGATGTCACTTAGAGTCTTTGATACCCAATTTGGTGCGTAGGGTATGGAAAATATTGGTGAAATCTGGTAATGTATGGTCCCTTTCTTGACGTAGGGTGGTCCATCTGGTGTATTGGTCCTCGTAGCTTCCAGTGGGGTAGTGTTGTTCTTTAAGGGCATCCCGAAAGGAATCCCATGTAGGGGAAACCAAAAATATTGCAGATTCCTCTATGGTCCTTTGCTTCGAGTAAGTATCCCACCAGTCTTTAACATGGGGGACAACCTTGAGGAGTGCAAAAGTAATCTTTTCCCTATCGAAAAAATTGTGGATCGAAAAATACCCTTCAAGTAGATTCAACCATTTATCTACAACATCTGCATCTATCAGTCCTTCAAATAATGGAATATCAAAATTTACTTGTACCTTGAAGGGGGTTGCATGATCGCTTGATGAAGATGCTTCTCCTGTGGGAAGTCGCCGAAGGATCTGCACAAAGTTGTCCATAATTTTGTTCCTTTGTCGCGTGAGGGCTTCCTCGAGCAACATTTTAAAAGGATCTCCTGCTCCATCATATTTCTTTTCGTCCCCCATGGGTTGTTGTCGGGCTTGGGATGACCAATCTTGCAATGACTCGATTGGTTCGAGTCCCAACTTCTTGTACCTAGATCTTGTCGAAGACATGCACCAAGAAAAATAAATGAAGAACATACCACTCTGATACCACTGATCCAGATTTAGGAGCGGAACAGACTGATTAACAAACTGAATACAATAAACACAGAGATATGAAGAACAACAAAGATATCCAGTGAACAATATCTTCTATTGAATAAATGAAATAGGCTGAAACTATAAAACTGTAAAACTGAAACACATGCTCGAATGGTGGTATCTATCTCTGAGAAGAGATGTGGCTGCTACACGCATTCGTCTGAGCAAAATGATTACAATAAGGCTCCAGAGGCCTTTTTAATATTACTCATGAATGCCAAAACCCTAGACATCCAAAAACCTAACCCTAAGAGATGAAACGACAAAAGTTATGTGGTCCCCTATGGGTAAGTTGGTACCTTAACTTCCCGGGGTCGTAACTTTTGCATACGACCTTCGTTTTAGGCACGTGATAGCCTGTTGGAAATTTCTTTTAGAGAACTACACGTTACGTCGTCAAACTCTGACTCTGTCTATTATTTGACTGTGGTGAGCCAAAAAAACACTGTTTAGGGCCCCAAAACGGCCCTAGAAGTACATCAAGATGTGCTGACATGAAAACATACAAAATAAGTTGCTTGGATTAGGTGGGAGGCCACCAGTTTCCACCTGGAAGATGTGTAGGGCTTCAGACAACCCCATAAGTGTAGAACCCACAATTACAACGAAGTACAAAAGGACATGTTGAACTAAAAAATGTCAAGAGGAGCCAGTTGGAATAGGTGGGTGGCCACCAATATCCACCTGGATCACTCCCTCTTCCCACTAAGCTCAAGACCTCCACTAGTTTATCAAGCACTTTCCCAACTAGATTTCCTTTACACAAGGGAGTCCCTTCTCTACTTTACAATCCCTTGGTGACCTCCCCTTACCAGTGTTAGTTTATTTCCAGTAAGCACCAAGTCACGATCCTCTATTGCTCTAGTCTGGATATGGCTCTTTTATATTCTAAGGTGACCATTCAACTCATGGGAAAACTTTCTATTTTCTTCAAGAAAACTTCCCAACCTTCTATTTGCTCGTATATTATGCATGAGCCTAGTCTGCTCAAGCACATTACCATTTGTTTGTGAGTTTGCGACTCACCTATGTGATTTTTGGGTATTTGGTGTGTGTGTGTCGTCTTTTGTGTCTACATGCTCTGTGTGTTTTTTGTGTGTTTCCTTCTACCTTGCATCTATGTGATATTCTCTACCTTTGCCCTCTTCTTCCTCATTCCTTCTTCACCATTGGAATGTTCTCCTTACCCTCGAGATCCCCGATGACTTCTGTAAGAAGTAAGCCATCAAGGTTAGGCTCCCGAATCGAAGGGGAAAATATTATGTGTCCTTTTGGCTAAAGTCACAGTCGACCCTTCACTTTTCCAAGTACCAATTATCAGTTACAACTGCTCAACTACCCAACCTGGTCACCATTAACAGGTTATGTGGGGTCAAGACAATCCTTGTACGCTAGACATGTTATGTATTCAAGTCATGTAGGTGTAGGCTAGATTGCTCAACAAGCTTCCTATTTTCTACATTACAACTTCCCGGTTCCACCTCACCAGTCCCACTTGTAGTATCATGGCCAATACTGCAAAGTTTCCTTCTTAGTTAGTTGTATGGTGTTTCCTTATCATAAACATAACTACATGCTTCATTAATCACAATACATGAAGTCTTAACATAATCATAGCCATGAGAGAAAACGGGGTGTTACAACCCTAACCCCAGAAGATGAAATGCCAAAAGGTTTGTGGGCCCCGCTGTGGTTAGTTGATACATCAATTTCCATGGGGCGTAACTTTTGCATATGATCTTCGTTTGGGGTGCTTGGTAGCCCGTCGAAAGGTCTAGTCAAGAAGTACACATTCATAATGGCACAATACACACCTTTTCCTCTCTACTGGGTGCTATCGCACCAAAATAAAAGTCGTTTAGGGCCTCAAAACTACCCCATAAGTTTGGGACCCAAAAAAACTGTAGGAAAACTACCAAGATGTGGAACCATTTTGAATTAGTGGAACAAGTGGGTGGCCTTTAAAATCCACCTGAATCACCTATGGCATGTTTGTTTCATCAACATGGATCTTTACGGAAATGAATAATGCTCTTTGTTGCTAATCACCAACATGCATAAAGAATAATGGCTCTATTTCATATTTGGTCCACTACTTGACTACTTGCATTAGTAGACATACCTTTGTTCAACAAAGGCTCTCCAAATCTATTCTCAAGTTGCAAGTCCTGTCCACACATCAAATGGAAAACATGTGGTAGCATTGTAACTATACTCTAATGATCAAATGGATGAATGCAACAATGTTGTCATGTATGGTATCAAAAATAATTGAAATCTTGTGTACTCATACAAACCTACAACAAAATGATAAACACCTAGCAATAAGCAATTGCAAGATTGGCTATAGAATCTAAACTAGTGAACATAGTTAGGATTATAATGTAGCTCTATTATAATTCTCGTGGTTTACATAGAATGTAAGAACATATTAAAACTAGAACTATATCAAGCATACACAACCATTAATGCCACAAGAAAACAAATATTTTTTTCTTACATTGGAAATCTAAATGGGAAAAGCATGTTCTATGGGATTTTCATTAAGAGTAATGCATAGAAAACCTTATGCATTGCTACTCACTAGCATAAACAAATTTATAGGTGGATTGAACCCAACAACAATCTTTCCTCATGTCTGGTTGGGTACATTGTCTTCCTTGCCCTACAATCTTTGAGTTGACCGCCACTTAGCAAGATCTCCTCTCTACAACTACCCTTGTTCATTTCCTCTTAGTCTCTTCTCTCTTATATTCCATCCAAAGCCCTTCTTCTCCACAACCTTCATTTTTAATGGGTTGCCTTGGAAGGCCAACCATCACAATGGTTCGTTTCAATTTCCAAGTGAATTTTTGAACATTTCCTTAACTTTGCCAAAAAAGACAATTAAATGCTTATTACAAATTTTACAAAGAGATTTTGATGAGGATCCAATTGAGATCAATATGGAAAGTCAAGTAGAGAGAGAGAGTGCCTAGAAGGAAAAGGATCCCCCCCCTGCCATGACACCAGAGGTCCACTTGTTTAATAAGTTTTCAACTATTCATGTTGCCATTAGGAAGAGGTGCACCGGGGGTTAGATCAATTGGATGCTTGACTTGGCAGTGCGTTGGTACCCTGGTGGGTGAGGAGATGATGCCTTTGTACTCTTCCATGATCCCGTCCACTTGCTTCTGCTGCAAAGAAATGATCTGTGTAGAGGCCATGGATGTGGCAATGACCTTCTGCTTACTATGAGCACAGATCAAAAAGAAGTCGAACTTCCTGATCTGTGAAATGACCTTACTGCATTGCTTAGTAGAGATTAAAGAAATAGCGGTAGGCAACACTACCTCTGATATCATGTACAATTGTCTACCCAAAGTAATAATAACACTGCGGGGTCTAGACTCATACACAATATGAGGCTTCCACAAATATGGTTGTCCTAAGAGAACATCACAAACTTCAAGGAGATCAATATCACACAATACCTCATCTTTGAAAGGCTTGATGTCGTAGGGAAGACAACATTGTTGGCTGACACAAAGATCTCTTCCTTGATGAAGCCAGCCGATGGTGTAGGGTTGCGGGTGCGGTGTCGTCGGCAGGTCCAATCGCTTGATGACCTCTACTGAGATAAGGTTCTTCTCACTATCGCTATCGACAATGAAATGGAGTAGAGCCCCCTTTACCCACATCTGTGAGTGAAAGAGGCATTCCCCTTCCTCTGGTTCTTCTGGTTCGCTTAGTTGGACTTTGGTGGTAGTGACAATGGCACTAGGTTCAACATCAGTGATCCGCTTCCCTCCTTATAGATTTTATTCTGAGTCATAATCAGCCTTGGACTCGATCGCCTTCAGCTCGACCATGAGTGACTGCTTGGAGCGACATTCTTCAGTGTGGTTCCAAGGGCTTTTATGGTATTCACACCATTTTCCCGTGTCCTTCATCTTTTCATTGCCCTTCTTGTGTTGTGGCTTGGACTAGTTGTCCTGAGAGTGACCATATTTGCTTTGTCCCTTGTTGTGTGGGTTGGGGTTGTCTTTTCCCTGCTTCGGTTGTGAGGAGTTTGCAGATCCAAACTCTTGCCTCTTCTGCTTAAATTTATGCTCGATCTTGACAACATATCTATATGCCATACCCAAGGAGGCAATGTCCAAAAACTCCATTTCTGTTTGAATGTATCTATGCAATCAGTCACAGTATTTGAGCACCAGATGTCGCTTAGAGTCTTTGATACCCAATTTGGTGCGTAGGGTACGGAAAATATTGGTGAAATTTGGTAATATCTGGTCCCTTTCTTGATGTAGGGTGGTCCATCTAGTGTATTGATCCTCGTAGCTTCCAACGGGGTAGTATTGTTCTTCAATGGCATCCCGAAAGGAATCCCATGTAGGGGAAACCACAAATATTGCAGATTCATGTATGGCCCTTTGCTTCGAGTAAGCATCCCACCAGTCCTTAACATGGGGGACGACCTTGAGGAGTGCAAAAGTAATCTTTTCCCTATCGAAAAAATTGTGGACCGAAAAATACCCTTCGAGTAGATTCAACCATTTATCTACAAAATCCGCATCTATCAGTCCTTCAAATAATGGAATATCAAAATTTACATGTACCTTGAAGGGGATTGCATGGTTGCTTGATGAAGATGCTTCTCCTATGGGAAGTCGCTGAAGGATCTGCACAAAGTTGTCCATAATTTTGTTCCTTTGTCGCGTGAGGGCTTCCTCGAGCAACATTTTAAAAGGATCTCCTGCTCCATCATATTTCTTTTCGTCCCCCATGGGTTGTTGTCGGGCTTGGGACGACTGATCTTACAATGGCTCGATTGGTTCGAGTCCCAACTTCTTGTACCTAGATCTTGTCGGGGACATGCACAAAGAAAAATAAATGAAGAACATACCACTCTGATACCACTGATCCAGATTTAGGAGTGGAACAGACTGATTAACAAACTGAATACAATAAACACAGAGATATGAAGAAAAACAAAGATATCCAGTGAACAATATCTTCTATTGAATAAATGAAATAGGCCGAAACTATAAAACTGTAGAACTGAAACACTTGCTCGAATGGTGGTATCTATCTCTGAGAAGAGATGTGGCTGCTACACATATTCGTTTGAGCATAATGATTACAATAAGGCTCCAGAGGCCTTTTTAATATTACTCATGAATGCCAAAACCATAGACATCCAAAAACCTAACCCTAAGAGATGAAACGACAAAATTTATGTGGGCCCCTATGGGTAAGTTGGTACCTTAACTTCCCAGGGTCGTAACTTTTGCATATGACCTTCGTTTTAGGCGCGTGACAGCCCGTTGGAAATGTCTTTTAGAGAACTACACATTACGTCATCAAACTCTGACTCTAACTATTATTTGACTGTGGTGAGCCAAAAAAACATTGTTTAGGGCCCCAAAACGGCCCTAGAAGTACATCAAGATGTGTTGACATGAAAACATACAAAATAAGTCAGTTGGATTAGGTGGGAGGCCACCAGTTTCCACCTGGAAGATGTGTAGGGCTTCAGACAACCCCATAAGTGTAGAACCCACAATTACAACGAAGTACAAAAGGACATGTTGAACTAAAAATTGTCAAGAGGAGCCAGTTGGAATAGGTGGGTGGCCACCAATATCCACCTGGATCACTCCCTCTTCCCACTAAGCTCAAGACCTCCACTAGTTTATCAGACACTTTCCCAACTGGATTTCCTTTACACAAGGGAGTCCCTTCTCTACTTTACAATCCCTTGGTGACCTCCCCTTACCAGTGTTAGTTTATTTCCAGTAAGCACCAAGTCGCGATCCTCTATTGCTCCAGTCTGGATATGGGTCTTCTATATTCCAGGGTGACCATTCAACTCTTGGGAAAGCTTTCTATTTTCTTCAAGAAAACTTCCCAACCTTCTATTTGCTCATATATTATGCATGAGCCTAGTTTGCTCAAGTGCATTACCATTTGTTTGTGAGTTTGCGACTCACCTATGTGATTTTTGGGTATTTGGTGTGTGTGTATCGTCTTTTGCGTCTACATGCTCTGTGTGTTTTTTGTGTGTTTCCTTCTACCTTGCATCTATGTGATGTTATCTACCTTTGCCCTCTTCTTCCTCATTCCTTATTCACCATTGGAATGTTCTCCTTAACCTCGAGATCCCCGATGACTTCTGTAAGAAGTAAGCCCTCGAGGTCAGGCTCCCGAATAGAAGGGGAAATATTATGTGTCCTTTTGGCTAAAGTCACAGTCGACCCTTCACTTTTCCAAGCACCAATTACCAGTTACAACTGCTCAACTACCCAACCTGATGATCCAGGTGGATATCGGTGGCCACCCACCTTTTTCGACTAGCTCAAAACATTTTTCTGGCAATTTTGGCAATTTATTATTTTTAGCAGGTTTTAACTTCCGGGGCCATTTTGAGGGCCTAAATGAAGGTTTTTCGAGATCGAGGTTCTCAATGATAATTAAAGGCATGATTGAGCCCCCAAAATGAATCTTCTCGGTGATTCCTTTCCAACGAGCTATCATACGCCTAAAACGGATATCGTATGCAAAAGTTACGACCCCGAGAAGTTGATGTACTAACTTACCCAAAC
>SNQJ01S0069011.1:78086-99152 GCA_010110895.2 Picea sitchensis
CCATAGATCCTTTGTGGAAGTACACTATCTCATGCTTTATTTGATCAAACTTGAGATTCCATTGAAAGTGGTCTTGAGAGCTAATGCATCATTCTTCTTTTCTTCATTTTGAGCTGCAAACTTTGACTTATTCTTCAAGGGAACTGATACACCAATAGATTCTTTCCAAACGCCTTCTCCTTATGCCTTCAAATACCCTTTCATTTATGTTTTCCATGCTGAATAATTTGTCTCATCAAAGATTGGAAATTCATCATCCATTTGTGTGTCCATGGATCTCCTTCAAGCTTGTAAGGCTTATAGTGAAGGTCGGCTCTGATACCAATTGTTGGACACACCGATCGCACTGAGAGAGAGGGGGGGGGTGAATCAATGTGAGAGCTATTTTACACTTCTCACAAAATTATAGTTAGCAATCACCATTCACAACATCATTACTTATTACTTCCATTCATACTTAGTTGTTTGCATGTGAATATATCTTACTGTCATACATTAACAATAAAGAGTTATGCACCATCACAATAAAGAACACAAGGAACACCAGATATATGTATAAGTTTCTTTTGTATTACGGACTACAATCCTTGGGTTTTATTAACACCAACTGAAATAGAGCACCAACTCTCAATGCAAGACCCAGCCTACATATCTCAGTGCCAACCGAGATGTGAGGAATCCAGCCCTCAATTACAAGACCTAGCTTGTAGACAGAAACAATCTGTCAAATTGTACCAACATTCTATACCAACACAAATGCATCAACTATGCACAACCTGTCACCTCAACCTGTCTCATCAATCTCATCATCCAAATCTTATATGTAACTTTGTAACAGACCTGGTGTATATGATCACAGACCTGCAAACCTTCCTTAACTTTAACAATAAGAGACTAGCATTTTCATCAAATTTTACTTTAGTCTCACGTGACTAATTTTAGATTAGTCAACAACCCTAACTTGCAACAATCATAACTTTGTACCTGTGATGAATAAGGTCTTAAAATGGTACACAATGTTCTTCAATGTCTTGTCTGCAATTCCTCCAGGTTTCACTGCTTGGAACCTCCCAGAAAAGGAGTTATAAAAAAAATGGCATACCTTGTTGAATTCTGGATTATTCTAGAGAGAGAACTTGTAGAGCATGCCCCACATGGAATATTTGTTGTATGGATTTGAAAAATGGTACAAAACATACTAAATATTGTACTCTAACCAATTCATTTTGTCTTACTGAATTTGGATCTGTTATGAAGAAGTTATGACGTTTTTACCCGAAACACCTACTTTAGACTAGTTTCAGGACTAGCCACAAACCCTATTTTCCACAGGGTATAACTCCCAAACTATAATGACCCACAAGCTGAAATTTTTATCACAGTTACTTGGATATGTTTTCTCAACAGCGTACAAATTTTGTTGTCTGAATCATTCTAGAAAAAAAGTTATTACAAAAATAGTGAGTTAACCTGTAAATAACATACCTTAGAAAGCATCATCAAAAGACTTTATCCTCCCTTGAATTTTGGCCTTCTTTACTTCACCTTCCCTCTGAAATTCGCCTTAGATCTCCTTTGGTTACCTCAGTCACTTGTAGATATTCAATATGCTCAATGGATACTAATGGGAGACCCTTGCTCTCTTATTTATATTCTCCAAGTAGCTTCCTCTAGAAGTATCCACTTAACCACTTTGTCCACTTAACTTAATCACTTTCCACAAATAGTAAGTTATCCACTCCTAGTTGCAACTAAATTTATTATTTAATTAATTTCTTTTGCAACCACTTTGACTTATTCATAAATAGTAAACTCACCACTTCTTGTTGCAACCACTTTATTATTTAAATAATTTCTCTTTGCAACCACTTTGACTACTTTATTATTTAAATAAATTATCCTTACTCACAACTTCTTGTTGCAACTATTTTTTTCTATAATTAGTCAATTCATAACTTATTTGCCCTTAACTAACTTTTTGTTCACTTAGCCACTTTGTCCACTTAACCACTTTATCCACAAATAGAAAACTCTACAATTATAGTTGCAACTAATTTATTTTTAATTGTTTTTTGTTGCAACCACTTAACACATGCCTAACCACTTTGATTGGTCAACTTCTTCTAGGAGCTTCTAGAATAATTTGACTTCTTTGACCTTCTAGAGGGTTCTCCAACTTCACATGGCCATAACTCTCTACCGTGAGGAGTTATGTGGCGTTCCACATATCATCGAAAACTGCATGACATATACTATCCATATGGAATAGTTTCTCCTGCAAATTCACTGATATTCATTACATTATTCTTTAATCAAACTTAGGTTCTCTAACCACATTGTTGGGCTACCTAACCATTTGGACTTCACAAAGCATCTTCCTATGAGGGCTTTCATCATAAGGGGACCACTTTGAGAACTTTATCCAAGAGCGTCTTCCCGTGAGGGCTTTCACCATAAAGGGACAACTTTGGAGTTTATCCATTTGGTTATTCCTATCAACCATGACATGACATCAATGATACAAACACATCACATGACAATATTTGACATCAATGACAACATAGTACAACAATTATGTGTCTTAGATCTGTAAATAGAATCACATACAAAATATCCACTAATAAGATAGAAATTATCCACACTTTATTAATATCAAAACCCTTGAGGTATGGTAACACCTTGCAATTTACCTTTTATGGAAGGAATCCACTCCTATTCACTTGCTTCTTCAAGAGGGAAACCTCCTAATGAGCTAAGCTCCAAATACAATAAACTCTACACCTATCATAAAGAGGACTACATCCTTATTTATAACTAATTAAGAAACCCTATCTAATGGACCTTCTTTAATGAGGTCCCGTTACATTTATTCAAGACTACTATAGTGGGCCTAGTCCACCTTATATTGAATGGCCCACATTATTATTACTCTACTATGGGCCCTTTGGCCCCCCATTACACCCCTAAGGAGGATCCCAACAGATTTCCTAGAGGAAAACCAATAGACATTGAAGAAGCTAAATGAGAACCTCAATTTGGCCCAAGATAGGATCAAATCTCAGCATGACCAACAACACAATGAGCAAGAACTTGAAGTGGGAGATTGGGTCTTCTTGTGATTACAACCTTATAAGCAAAGTCTTTGAAAGGTAAAGGGGTGGAGAAACTTGGATTATATGGGCCTTATAAGGTTCTAGCAAGTGTGGGAAATGTACGTACTTTTAAATTGCCAACATGATCACAATGGCATAACACCTTTAGTGCCTAATGCTTGAAAAAAGTAGTAACTCAAAATGTTAAAAATTCAAATATCTTTCTTCCTCTAAATGACATAGGACATACTCTTCTTATTCCGTAATGCATTTTGGCAACCAAGAAAAAGAACTTGAGAATTAAGATATTATTGGAATATCTCATTCAATAAGGATGCTACATGGGATAGCTCTAAAATACAACAACATCCAACAATGCAATTATTTTGGGGCAAAGGAATCTAAAATACAACATCCAACACTACAATTATTTTAGGGCAAAGGAATCCAAGGAAGGGAGGCTCTTACAATATTCATCATTTTGATGATTAATTAATGGTATTTTGTGTGAATCATTTTAATTTTGTTTGGGATTTATTTATATTTTTTTTAAATTAATGTACTTTAAGATCAAATTAATGGGAGTTGGTTGTACTTTTTCATTAATTGATGAAATTAATGGGAGTTGATTGTACTTTTTCATTAATTGATGGAGTTTTATGTAAAATTTAGATATGAGACTTATTATAGTGTTCAGAACAACATTGAAATTGGGATATCGGGTTATATGATATTTAACTACAAACTATTTTCTATTAAGATTCACTTTTATATTTCAATTTGTTACAAAAATTTGCTACTAATATTCATTTCTATATTTCAATTTGTTACAAATTTTGGATTTGCTTAGGTTTCAGCTTCATATCATAGCAGCAAAAGTTATACACTTACAGTTACCTGAACGGATTTTAGAAAAATCACGATATCTCAGCAACAAAAACAGAAGTTGAGAAATAGAAGGTTCAAAACAGAAGTGAGAAATAGAAGGTCCACATTGAGAAGAATAACAGAAAGAAGTCGAGAAACAGGAGGCCCACATTGACAGGAATAATAGAAATAAGCCGCAACTCTGAAATCGTCCAAACGCATAAATACCTCTCTATTACAGCTCAGCCCTCTCGTTATTAACTTCAACATAGTGCATATTCTTTTGTCATGTTGAAGCCCTAGCTCACTTCGTTCTGTGGGAGCGCTTTTTGACGCAGCACCCCCCTCTTGCATCTCCCAGCACGCTATAGATATCTATAAGGTATGTAGTAACTTAAACTGCCTCCCAGGGCAAATCGAATCTGCAATTTTTGGGGGTATTATTAGAATAAAAAGAGCAAAACCTGCAATTTTCTGTGTTTCAATGTTTTTCTGGAAGTGCAGCAATATGGATGTTGGTCAAGGCTCTTGAATCTGAAGAGAGAGCCGGTTTTGAACCCCTTTCCTTTTGTTTTTGTCAAAATAATGAAGTTACCGCAATTGTTTTGAAAAAAAAAAGTGAATTTCGAATTTGAATTTTCAAGATAGACACAGTAGGGCTGTTTTGCACCCCGCCCAGACACTGCGTAATATAAGTCCATATTTTATGGTTGCGAAGGTACTTTTATATATCGCTCACATTGAAGAATTGCTCCTTCAAAAATAGATGTAAAATAGCTTCTGAAATGTCATGAGAAGGTCACTTCCTTGCAGAGCACGATTGCCCCTTGCTAAACTTAATAAGCAAGTTTTTTCATTGACAACTCTAGTTATCAGCTCTGTCATAAAGTTGTTTCCTTACAAGATAATCATGTCATTCAGCGAGTTATCATCTCTGTAATAAAGTTGTTTCCTTACAAGATAATCATATCGTTGAGCGGGAAACCAGTGCTCAGCGTCCAACTTCGTGACCTAACATCCAACTTCAGGACAAAGTTACTTTACTACTAAAGACTAAATCCAAGCTTTGTAATGGGGTTGTTTTACTATAGTATATTAATGACAAACTCTGTAACTGTAATGAAATTACTTATCTCCATCATGCTATTTCTAGTTTTTCGCTAGTATAATCTTCCATTAGTTTTTCATAAGTTTAATCTTCCATTGCAAGAAATTAATATCCATCTTCATGATGAGGTCTATTCATTGCAGAAGCATTGAAAGAAATTAATATCCAACTTCATGATGAGTTCTATTCATGGTAAAAGTATTATTCAGTGTCATTGTCCTACTTCAAAGTTATAATGTCGAAAGTTTTAATGAGTTGTATCGATGCTTGAAGAATGATTATGATTTCTTGCTTTGACAACAATTCAGAAAAAAAAGGAAGTACATCCAAGATTTACTATACATCAACGATAATCTTCTACAAAAGTTAAGTGAATGTATAAAATTGAAGAAAAATTTAAGCATTGCTTAAGCAACTTAAAAACATATTTTGAAAGAGATTATAGCCTTGCTGCTCTTGTTTGTACTAGGTATAATGAACAAATTGATCATTAGTTTTTTCATAATCATCAGATGGAAGAAATGTTGGATTTTGTGCATCAAAAGCTCATAGATGAATTAAGGGAGAAAGAAGCAACACTTGACACATTGTAAGAGGATGTTTGGTGTTTTCTTCTCTCTTTTTGATGCTTCTTTGCATGCACTAGTGGCTACAAATGGGTCATCATCTCCCGATTTTTAGTGATATACTAAAGACATTGGGTCCAAATTACTTCGACATGTGGGTTAGATATGTGGTAGACTTGGCAAACATAAACAAGGTTTTGTTACTCCTATTGAGCCTCAAATGAGACCAGTGAGAAACCTCCAATATTTTGGAACTTCATCCCCAAGTGCAAGTCACCCTAATCCCTTTACAACTATTATTTCACAAAGAACTAGATCACGTGTCCACATCTTTGTCTACTATTGTTTTGCAAGAACCACATTGTGTCCTTGGTTGATTCATCTGCTGTGATTCTTTTACCATTGATTCGTAACCACAACATGCACCTTTTGATGAGTCAACACCAAATTCTTTACCATCCACATCTTAACCATGTCAACAACCTCATCAGTGAAAGAGGAAACATTTTTTTTTCTCCATTCAAGAATCAAATTTTTGATTCACACATACTGGTAGGATAGCAATTCTTTTTATAGATCAAAATTTAATAAGTGTGAAGGGCAAAACCTTGGATTGGTAGCCAATATTAGGACTCATTGTGGTTGAATCAATGTTTTAAAAGCTAGAATCAAAACCAGTGTGTGTGAATCAAAAATTTGATTCTCGAATGGAGAACAAAAAATGTTTCCTCTTTCAGTGATGAGGTTGTTGACATGGTTAAGATGTGGATGGTAAATAATTTGGTGTTGGCTCATCAAAAGGTGCATGTTGTGGTTACAAATCAATAGTAGAAGACCAACAAACAGGTTGTTGAACCAAATTACTAAAAACTACATAAATTATGCATAATTTAATAAAAATATATATATTCATGATACATGTAAATCAATGTAACTACAAACCATTAAACACTAAATATGACAAGTTTGCTAATGTATATTACTATATAACATGTGATGGTTTATTTCCCTTATTTTTGGTTTTTCCACATTGTTGGATGCTATGGCTCGCCCACTCATCAATAACTGGCCAAACCAACTTGGTCACTATGAAACCAACCATCAATCCAAGTGTAAGCTTGATTTCAAGCTCGGAGGGTTGAATCGACCAAATCAACGGGTTCTGATTTTGGTTCTTCTGATTTTTACAACACTGGGTTGGATTGATGATTGGTCAACATTTGAGCACTTGTTTCGTCCAACTATATAGTTTCATAAGATCACCATTGGTGATATGATTGATTGATCATATCAATGACTTCTTGATAGTTTTTTATCGTCGTGTTTTTGTTCCTTTTTGCACATGCGTGGAAAAATGATGGATATTCCATCTTGTCACATGTGGAGTTTGGAACATTTGTTGAGTGAATATAACCTTATTGTTCAAAAAGTGTGTGGTCGCCTTTCTTAGATTTATTGTTGATACCACCTCTTGGTTGTGCAATCCCCTTTTGAAGTGTGTTATGGATATTAGCTCAATGTTGTTTGAGTTCCTAGCCACCTTACCTACCCCTACATCACAGAAATGCCTCAACACCCACAAGCATTTGGACGGTTAGCTTATTAGTTATTATAAATAGAAAATTTATTCTTGATGTTTAGTTGAGAATATATCAACATTTTGATCTAGAATAATTAGTTGGTTAAATGCTAGCAAATTTAAAAATAGATCAATGTTTTTATTTAGAATAATTAATTGGTTAAATGAGCAATTTTAAAATGGTGAGGTAATTTCCTATGTTGTATCTTTATTCTTCTCATCATTCTTTCTTGTACATTGTAAATCTCATAAACTTTAACAATGTGAAGGTAGTTTGTAGGCTAGAGTTTTAAAACATGATTATGTTTAAACCTGTTTTTTGCAAATGTGTTTTGAAAGTTAAAATTCTACAAATGGAGTCTCTATTAAAAGCTTCTGTTATATTTCCAGGTACCAAATTAAACATTAAGACATTATTATAATGTTTATTTGACCATTTTCTAATTTTCCACCTTTATCCCAAGTGTATATTAAAAATAAATGTTACAAAAATGCATATTAAAAATAAATGTTTCAATGTAATGTTTACTTGGTCAAACATACCACTAAATATATTGACCACCCCTTAGTGAATACATCTGATCTCAAATATGATCTCAAAGCCAACTTGTTAATTTTGTGTTTGTGTCAATCTTAAAAAGAGATGTTTGACATATATTTGTTTGACATATATTTAACTAATCTTGATACGTGGTCTTGATGGGTTGCCTTCAAAACCAACTTGTTAATTTTGTCAATTAAAAAAAGAGAGATGTTTGACATATCTTGATACGTGGTCTTGATGGGTTGCCTTCATACACCTTGTGTAGTCCACTTGTGACTACACTCACTATTAGTTATAGTCCACCCTAACATACATGCACCAATATTCAAGTTCAAACCTCATTTGTAGTGGGTAAAAAATACATAATCGTCGATATTATCTTTATAGTGCTTATTATCCAAATGTACAAATCTTGTTCAAGTTCAAACCTCATTTGTAGTAGTGGGTAAAAATACATAATCGTTGATATTATGTTTATAGTGCTTATTATACAAATGTAGAAATCTTGTTCAAGTTCAAACCTCATTTTAGTAGTGGGTAAAAATACATAATAGTTGATATTATCTTTATAGTGCTTATTATACAAATGTTCAAATCTTGTGTTATGTTTGTATAGTTCCATGTTTTGGAGTTAAATCTTATACGTGATGATTAATTGATTGAGCTGTATAATGTTCATCACATATGTTAATTAGTTAATGCCTTGTGATTCTAATATTTCAAGTCAAAAGGAATTTGGATTCAAAAAAATTTAAACAAGTATTCAAACAAGCGAAGTAGAGATTCTTAACAAATACAAAAACTTGTAGCATTAACCTTCTCCAAAAGAACAGAGGATTACTAAACAAATGTGCATATCTATTCCACAAGATGTTAGATACAACTTATTCCAGTGTTTGCACAACACGTCCCACAGAAGAGGGAAAGGCCAAATAGACACACATATTCATTCAACCATTAATCAAACATTATTTAGTAGGAGGGCCACAGCTGTGTACACCCGTATTGACATAAAAACCTCAGTTAGTTCAGACTTATATGTCGTTGCAGCCCAAAGCTCACAACCAATATGGGATAGCGCACAAAGGGAGAGAAGATTTTAAAGACATAAAAATCATCCCAAGCCCTAAAACAGAGTTATCCAACAATTTTTTAATCATCCCAGGAATGATCTATTACTCATTCACTGTATAATAGTTACACATCCCACAAATACTCATTCACTGTATAATAGTTACACACATATCCCCACACATCCCACAAAAGAGGGGGAGGCTGAACAATCCTGCATATTCATCCCACAGTCAATCAACCATCAAGTTATTAAGAGCAAGAAGGATGAAATACCCCCAGGATAATACTGGGTTACCAACAATCCCTGTAGAAACAAATTACACTGAATTGCTATCTTTCTGTGCCTGGTTCTTTCTGTGATTTCTTTCTTTAAGCATAGATCTAACCAAAAGCATGCATAGATACACTTAAAGCAAGAGTGATGATTTGTGATGTACCCACAAAGACTGCATTAATATAAACATAAAAATATGCGTACTTACAAAGACGTATGGTTTGCAAATAGGATAGGCGTTAGTATCTGCTTAACGGATTAGCTTATACACATTTGCAAGGGCATCTGGAAGAATTGAACACAACTGAAAAGCTGTTGGTTAGAACTTAGAACTCTCTTCTTCTCACCAGTTATCCTTGACTTTACAGTAGTCATTTCGACAAATTCCATTAGCACCAATCAGAAAAGCAGCACAGCATTTTAGGTGTGTAATTGAACTGGCAGAAAATGTTGCTCCCCTTCCTCTTGTTCTGTATACTTCTTAAAAACCCAGAATCAGCTATGAACATCAGTTTGCGAGGATAATACACAGCAACCTCCAGCAAACAGGGAGGTGGCCAGAGTTGTGGTGAAACGGTTGAGGTTTACAATGTCTTGTCCCTAGATCATGAACTGGGACATCTAAAGACATGAGTCTCCATCCTTACAGGCTATGATTTACCATTTGGTTGGTCTGTCGTTTTGTCCAGTAAGAATGTGCACGAATAACCCTATCCAACAACTCCAATGGAACAGGTTCTCCCCTACGCTGGTGTGGAGCAATTGTTGCAGTGTGGACAAGCGTTTTCCATTTATCCTGCAGCACAAGTGCATCATAAGACCCTTGTGGAACATAAAGAGAAACTAGCAAACAGTTATCATTTAAAATTTATATAGTTTTCAAGTTAATCCTTATTCCACAAATCTCTATTTTTGCAATATTTAAATTTTATTTAATTTTATTCTCTGTTTTCTATCTTAGGAAAGAGCAAATGAAAATAATGGCAAAATGAAAAAAGATTAACCAACCAGACCAATCAATCAAAAACTAAGGGTGGGTCGAAATCCACAACTCTCCAAGAATTTAAAAAGCAGGAAAAATCTGTAGCCAAATAATTCAAATTCAGTAAAGCAGTCAGGTCTCAAATGACTAACATGTTCAGTGTCTAAACCAAGTGAAATGATCTTCCAAACAAAAAAAGGACTCGGCTGTTTTATTTATTTAGAATGCTATAAGTCCATATAAATTGACTAGGAACAGAAAGTGTGCATAATAGGTCCTTATCATTGAGGAGAAGAAATGGCTCTCTTGAAAGGTCAAATAGAACTGATGCCAAGCATAGTCTTGAGACACATTTATAATATTAAACCTTTACTCTCACTTCATATTAAAAGCGCATGCTAAAACTGACAGCAAGTTTTATTTGAATTTGGAGGAAGAATAATTAAACATACATCAAACTGCCAAAAAAGAAGTGAGATGTATATAAATAAATTACAGGCATATAAATCAGGCAATCACATAAACAACAAACAAGTTTTAGAAACTCCAGCCAATGTCCTATTCACAAGAAAAGGTAGAAATCTGGTTGCTGATGTTATTTTTTAAATTCAATAGTGCAAGCACAATACAGTTTGCTTGAACAGCACTGTTCAAGAAAGGCAACACAGAAAGGAGCAGATGAAAACCTTCAAATCAACATAGGTCCGGTGCTTGGCATGATCAAATGCATGCAGCTTAATTTCTCTCCACCTTCAACAAACCAAAGGAGATTCCTGTCATATATGATGGATTATCTCCAGGCACACTTCAAGTAGTAAAAAAGCAAAACAACACACCTTCCAGTTCCAAGTTTTTCAACTGCTTGTACAAGAACCTCGACCTCAGCAACTGTAAATGGCCTCCTCAAACGGCGTTTACCAATGTCTGCTCTCCTGGACCTGTGTCTCACTGGCACCAAAGTCAGTCCCTGATTACTGTCATCAACACTAGGGTGCACAACAAGAGCTCCAGAATAGGACACTGCTTGAGGATGTGACGAGCTGATTATAAGATCAGATTCACTCATCACCCACTGGTTTATATCAACTTGTGTTTGACAACCTGCAGACTCATATACAAACTTTTAATATTAAAATGACACCATAAGTTCATTTTAATTGGTAATTTTATAAGTGACACAAGTTGGCATTTTGGCAGTAGAATACCTGCCATTTGAGCTACATCTGCACTAAACATCCCATTCGTCTCACTACATGAACCATCTATAAGGCCCTTGTTAACTTCAATATCAATGGATGTCCCAGAGCATGATGCCTTAGGGTATCTGCAAATATAGATGTTGCTAATCAGGTCAACACATTCAGTGAAGATAAACATTTTGAGCCAATTATCAGTGCATCATAACCTCAGAATATGAACCCAAAAAGCTTGTTAAAATAAATAAAGCAATCTTACGTTGATGAAGTTCGAGAAGCAGCATGAGAAAGCATGAAAAGTGGATCATCAGCACCAGTGGATGATGATGGAATCGAGTTTGGTTCCAACATGAATCCCACAGTTTCTAGTTTTTCAGGATGTGATGCACCCACTTGGATTAGAGTAGCATTCTCATCAGTCACTTTCATGCCCTGAAGAAGAATTCGTACTTGGAACCCACCCTCAAGAAGATTAATCACTGCCTCTGTTGCAGCCTTCTGCTTGTAATGTGTGACAAAATATCAGGTGTTTATGATTAAATTTGTTGTATTCCTTCTCAATAGATGAGCACGAGCCAATGTTTTAAGTTTCTAATTTACAATTTATAAAATGTGAAATTTTCAAGTATGCACTCAAGGACCACTTTTGCTCCTACAGGGTAATTCTTAATTCTCCAAAATGGGGGAAACCAAATAAGCAATAGAGGAAAAATGCTTGCCTTGAGATTGGCAACAGTTGCAGATTCTGGCACCTCAATAAACAGCTCTGGGACTGTAAAGGATTTGATGCCAAGCTTAACTACAGAAGTAAAACACACAAAAAATGGATTATTCCAAAAAAGGCAGATGAGTATTAAAAGTAACTCCCTCTGATCAACCCTAACTCCTCCCTGAGATGTGAATGACATATCATCTTTCTTTGTAATCTCACAAAGAATTTTCCAACTAGTGTCCCTGTTTTTGTGCATTTTTCAATCTGGTCTATCATTTCTTTTTCATAGTAGGTTTTATCATGGCACTACCATGCATGGATTTCTCAAAAATTATTAACAGGAATTAGAACCTTCTTGCTAAATCCAATGCTTCAAAATAATTGCTTTACTGATGAAAGAAGATAGGTTAGAAAACAATCTGCAACATAAGCAACCAATGATAACTGAATATAAAGAGCATTAAAATGCAAGGCATCTACGTTCAAAAACTAAAATAGATTTCATCATTTACTTTAATGACGGTCAACTAAAATAGGACGATGGTAGACCATTATTTGACTTTGGATTGCATAATGATAACAGTTTTATAATGCAATACCTGTTTTTTGGGAGGAAGAGACTGGAGCTGATCCTGGTGATGGAATACTTCCAGATTTGGCTGAAAATCAAGTAATAAGCTTTTTAATTACAGTCAGGAAAAGGACAAACAACGATGACATGTAGTACTCAAACTCAGGTATATGATATCAAAAGGCCTACTTCACAGTCACAAAAATTGTTACTCATGTCTATAGAGAGAAAACTATGACTAAACTAAAAACTTATCCCTCTTAATATTTCTCTTTCTTATATAAAGCATAGGGATACTGAAATAATTTACTACACGAGTAAAAAGAAAAGATTGTTAGTAAAAATAATAGGAATTTTACCACTGCATGGCTTTGTAGGAGAATCATAATGTTCAATATCAAGGGCGTTGACATCTAGGACTGTACAAGAAGTGTTTGCATTTATATCAGAGGTAGAAAACCCTGCAGCTAGCATCTTCCTTTTTATGGGTGGATACCTTACAGTCCTTTGCCTTTTCCACCTCAGTCCACTACCAGGACTTTCAGTGTGTACAGTTCCATCTGCCATCAAGGAGAACCTTGTAATTAATTCAGTGGAGGATTGAACAGGAAATGTAATAAAAGAATCATATTCTAGATACCCTTGACATAACCCAGCTGGAGCAGTCAGACAATTTTATGCAATTTCACATACCATAGTCCAGCTCAAGGTCACTGAAGCAACACCAAAGCAACACCAACACAAGACAATGAGTGGCTTGGCCAAAAAGTCCCAGGAAGATGGATTGGAGAACCTTTTAAGAAATCAAGGATTGAAAACAATGCTGGAAAGTCATTAAGCCAAAACATGACAACAATCGATCAGAACCAAAACCATGCAACTTATAACGATCAAAATTAAAAGTAATGTCTGGAACAAATTGGATTGCCAAATAAGCATGGAAAGGTATTGAATCACAGTAAAAAAGAAGGTAAAAGTCAAATCAGAATAAGAAGCAAGCCAATCCTTCTAACAGCAACCATGCAGTGGCAAACTACAAAAAAAGCACTTGAGAATATATAAAGTTGATAGCATAAACCATCATGTATGACATTTACCTGTGTTAACAACCATTTTAGAATAATTTCTCTTCCTCGTAGATGCAATTATCCTATATTTTGAACTAATGGATCTTCCAAATTTTGTTCCCTTAGCAGGCAAAGTTTTCCATAATTTGTTTGTAACAGTACTCGGATTAGTAATATCCGAAGAGTTGTCGTCATCATCTCTAAAAATATTTATCATGTCCTTGAGACCATTCATGGATGAATCACAAGGCTTATTCTCTATACAATGGGGTCCCTTCTCAGTGCTAACTGAACTACCCAGTTCATGGGAATTTAATCCCGCAACTATAGACACCCCTGCATTGCTTGTTAAACTAACAAGAGAAGTATGCACATCCAATACAGCTTCATCTTCAGTACATACATATGCAGTTTCTTTTCTCTGCCGGTGTACTGAGCTAATTTCATTAACATCATTCTCTCCTCTCCCTTCATGATCTTCCTGTGGCCCCATGGATCCTTTCACAAGCTTTTCTTTTGAATCTGCATCTTGTGAAGGATGAAGTAGACTCTGCCCACATAACAAGTTTCCCTCTCCATAGGAATCTGTACAGATACACTCCTTTTCTTTCTCATTTGACCTTGTACTTCTCTCACCCTCTTCTGAGGGCACCACCATGCATCTCTCATTAGTAGCTTGACTATCACTAAGTAGTTCCAGATCTCTCTTTCTGTCAGAAGATTGGTTGGCACTACCAGATTTGCCGATAATAGAAGTGGATCTAGAAATACTTTGGGATAAGTCTGCATCTTCATTTATTGTAGGGTCTAGGAAACTGAGCTTCTTGTGGACTACACTTGAAGCCATAGCATTTTCATGGGAGCACCCTTTATAATGTGAGTCTTCGAACGCTAACTGTTGAGTGGTATTTCCAAGTGTATCTTCACTTGCACCAACAGAACGTGAGGCATGCTGAGAATTATGCAAGTCCAACAGGGCTTGCTCAGGGCTATTTTCCACTTCGCCCTCCCAGATGTCTTGCACTTTCTGTCTCATTCCTGTTGTTAATATCCCTTCTAATTCAGAACTAATTTTCTCAGTTTCCTTCTCTTGTAAGAGTTGTCCTGCAACCGTTGCAAGCAGTTCAAAACATACACCCCCATTATCAATGTAATTTTTCTTTTTGTGCCAACCTCCTGCCCTCGCCTGCAAGTGGACAACTTAAGTATCAGCAGACTGAATGACAAGTCTAAAACTCTCTTCTCGCTTAAGCTCAATATAACACTCCATGAATAATTCAACCATGCACTTGGAACATGCAGGCTGCAAATAAGGATTAGACAAAGTACCCGTGCAGAACGCATTGCCCGAGGTAAAGGTGGAGGCTTATAGCCCTGGAAGCCATATTCCATCCTCTTTTGTTCTTCCATCCCACTAAATACTTAGCACAACACGAATGACATAAGAAGCATGACCTTCATGCTTCTAAAGCCCCTTTTTGATATGAACACAGTAACAGCAATGCGAACGCTCACATACAAGAATAGAAACCCAAAAGATCAAACATGAAAGTAGAAAGGAGATTGCCACATGTGTACATATATGTACACTCTAATTGTACTCTATTTTGCATTAGGTATTTATAGAACTACAAAGTTGGTGGAGGGTGATCAACTTTACACAGACCATGGAATTCATTTGGTCCCTTAAAAGGAAGCCCAGCTCCTGTAAGTAACACATCTTCCAGTGTCTAAAATAATTTTCTTCTCCATTTAGAAGTTATCCCAGATACCAAGCCGATTCAAATTGGTAATAATCCTGCCATGCATAAAGCACAGTTTGTAAAGCCTGGACATGCTATATCAACTAAATCAGTTCAATTCAAAAGAAATCATGCCAGGTACCTTTCAGAGGCAAGATAAACTCACGATCTAATGTTTCTCAAATTTTATAACGATACATGCAATAAAAGAGTTACTGTTCAAGTTCAGAAGACAAAAAAAATCTAGGATACCTGAACAAGGAGAAAGCCACCACTGAGATATCCATTGGTGTACAATTAAGCCAATTCTACAATAATCCAAACAATCTCTTCATATTTATAGCAAAATATTGAAAGATGCTGGATCGACTAGCCCCAGTAACTTCCAAAGCCGAAACGTCCTTTGTAGACTTTCACAACTGCGGAGCATGCCCACTTGGAAACTCAGAAACGAAAGAACCGCCAGTGCACAGTTACAGACAGATTCCTTCAAAAACCATCTCTAAAACAATTTTATTTTAATCCATATAAGAATATTCATTTAACTTGCTTTCAAAATCACAAAAAGCGCCATTTGTCACCTTTAGAACTAACCCAACTCTGGCGCATCAACAATAAGAGATCACCATGAAAACAAAGTAAATCTGCAAATTCAAACCATTTCATGGTCATTTCACCATGATATGCAAGATTCACCATGATATGCAAGAGTTGTTGCATTACATTTGTGGCATTGTGAAAGAAATTTGTAATTAACAAGAATTTAGCTCTAATTGCAGTCACCACCCGTAAGAAAAGACCAAATGCCCCTGAAAAATAATGCAAAAAAATCTCAACGTAGTCTTCAAACTGATGTGCAAACGCTATGGCATCATTCCCAGCCGTCTTTGTTGGACAGATTTTAAAGGAAAGGATATTATTTTTAACAATGCTAGTGACAGAATCAAAGCTAAGCAAACAGTTGCGCACGGTACAAATGACAGTGACGACAGTGAATCAAACGCAAGATCTGGGGATAATAAATGCCAAGGAAGTAGATTAAAATTTCATGATGCGGGTGACAATAATAAATCACAGTAACTTGAGTGCGGATTTATCGAGAACGCAAATAAAAGAAGAAATCGATGAATTCAATGACGAAAATTCGATAAAAATTAATCCAAAGGCGAACATTTCGGATCAGATGCCTTATTGGAACCGGGAGAATCGTTCCCACAGTTCTCAGTACAGAAAATACGGATTAAGCAACAAAATAGCAAACTTCCATTGCGAAAAAGCTTCAAGGTATCAATTTGTTTATAGTTTAGTTAAATCAGGATATACTTTCAGATCAAATTTAGTGAAGCGACCACAGCTTCAAGGCGCGATAAAAAGCAAAAACCCCGAAAGAAGGCTAAATTTCGAATCCAAGAAATTCAAACAGCGAAAAAAAGGATAAATCATGAAAAGATGAAGTTCGTTTGCGATGAGAACGGTCTTGAGCCAAAGTACTGCAATTTTGCCCTGAAGATTTCGTTTCTGGTGCCGTTTTCTGCTTCAGAGCTAATACAGTGCAACGGCCACGGATGTGCGCAAAAAAAATGAGGAAATCCGAGAGAACTTGCAGATTTAAAGTGAAAATCTTTACCTTCGGAGCAGAAACCCTGGACATCAAAATAAGCGAGGATTGGGCCAAAAAAAGCATCAAATCGCATGAAAATCGAGCAAGCCCATCGGAGCTCGTCAGGTAAGGAACTCCAGGGAGTCGATCTGGTGACCCTTCATAAACAAAATCGCCAGCAAAATACGCAGAATTTATTTTTCCCCAGCACAGACGTCGAATTGTTGAGCCATCTATAGCGTGGCCCGTTATTACCGGCCTAAAAGGTGCCAGGCTCCCGCGGTGGACAACTAAATCCACCGGCTGCAGTGGGTGGATTTTGGGCAAACGATTTTGACTAAATCTAACCGCAGTTAAATTGGGATTTACGGTTTACCATAAGGATAAATGAGGTTAAATCGGCTTTTAAACGTCAGCAAACCCTTTGATGTCGACAGGAGTCCGAAAGTGAGTCCGTTTAAATTTGATTACCCGCCCGGAGTTCCCGAGGCAGTGTAGAGAGATTTGAACCGGTGACCGGGAACATGCGCGAGGACAGAAAACTATACGGATAATGCTGCTTTTGGGGATGACACGTGGCAATACTATATGGCTTTCTTGATGGACCGTTCCTGCTCAGTTTCATTATTCTCTTTTGTGAATTGACATATTTTGATAAATACATTTCCTTTAATTATCACAATACACTCCAAATTATTTAAAAATAAGTATTCACTGACACATGTGCAATTCAACCATGTAGATGAAATTAAACATGCAAATTAATTGTTTATATATATAGATATATTAATTAAAAAAAATTATATATATACTATGCATATTTTTTTTTTAATAAAGGGTGTGAATTTTTTTATAATTTAATTGTCTATTTATAATAGTAATAGTGGGTTGTTATTTATAAATGTGAGTTGATTTATCATCATTATTATTAAAAAAAACTATGATATTTATAATTATTAGTTGGTTTGTAAGGTGTAGATTTTTGCTTTTGCAAGATGTTTACTGGTTTTAGGTTATTAACTTGTTTCTTTATATTTAAAGAAGATAAATTCTTAACCAATCATAAATAGTTTTAAATTTTAGTTTAGGATAAAAATCAGTATTACCCTAAATAATATTTACAAGAGAATCAATATCTTTTATGATCATGAACTAAGACTACTTCCAATAAAATCATATACTTTTTAATAACATCTATCTTTAACAAATTTTATAATTACAAATTATTTATATTACTTATTATAATTATAAGTTATTTAATATATATTAAATATTTTATAATTATAAATGGGAAAGAATTAGCAAAAATAAATGTTTTATGAGTTGACAAAGCGTTTGAGTATGTGAAGTTTTAAAATATGTACTAGGTTAGAGTTAAGTATATAGAATTCCACAATTTGTCATGATTGTAGTGAAGTTTTTGATATAAATTTAGGTAAAATTGTTTAAGAGTTTAGGATCATTATATATTAAGAGTTTAGGGATGTTATCTAAATTTATATTCAAAAATTCTATTACAATAATGAAAAATAGTGGAAGTCTACATATTATTTCATATGAATTTTGAATATTTTTATTAAAAAACAAGTAAATAATATTTAATATTAAATTTGAATATTTTTATTTATAAAAATAAAAAATTAATAATAATTATATATTTTTTTTAAATCTTTAAGTAACTTTATTTGAAATTGATATAAAATAAAAAAATTATACTAATTAAAAACATTTAAATAATTTTAATTGAAATTAATATAAAATAAAATAAAATTATACTAATTAAAAATATGTAAAGTTAATTTTAATTGAAATGGATATAAAATGAAAAAAATTATACTAATTAAAAACATGTAAAGTTATAGTAATATATATATTTAATAAAATGCATAATAGTTATATTAATATACAAAATAACCATTAGTGGCTAAGGATGCAAGGCAAAAAAGTGCTTAGCCTATTAAAAAAAAATGGAGCGGTCTAATCATGTAGTATACTTCCCTAGAATACTTTGGTATCTAGCAAGGGTATTTAACAAAATCCCGTAATGGAAAATCATAGTTTCAACAATCAAATTATACAATTTCGCAAATTCTAACATTGCATGTGGATTTATAGACCCAACAACTCCACATTGCAATTTCAATGATTAAAACTTGTGATTCCAAAAATTCATCATAAAACTTGTCGGAATTATAAAGAAAACCCAATAAAAATAAAAATAAAGAGTTGTAACAAAACACAATCTCTGAGGCAAAAAGCAAGAAACACAAGTAAACATGCTCATTGTTCAAAACAAATGGGTAGATCAAGACATTGTTGAAAATAAACCCTATGTGAGGGGGGAGTCTTTGTCTTCAGGAGGAGGCCCTCGTCCATTAATTGTGAGCTTAGGATTGACCATAATCCTATATGTTGGTGTCACGCATAGGTTCATAAGGATGCTCTAGTTTAAATATGGCAACAAGAATAGTTGAAAACTTATTAAACAAGTGGACCTCTGGTGTCGTGGCAGGGGGGGAATCCTTTTCCTCCTAGGAACTCTCTCTCTCTACTTGACTTTCCATATTGATCTCAATTGGATCCTCATCAAAATCTCTTTGTAAAATTTGTAATAAGCATTTAATTGTTTTTTTTTGGCAAAGTTGAGGAAATGTTCAAAAATTCACTTGGAAATTGAAACGAACCATTGTGATGGTTGGCCTTCCAAGGCAACCCATTAAAAATAAAGGTTGTGGAGAAGAAGGGCTTTGGATGGAAGATAAGAGAGAAGAAACTAAGAGGAAATGAACAAGGGTAGTTGTAGAGAGGAGATCTTGCTAAGTGGAGGTCAACTCAAAGATTGTAGGGCAAGGGAGACATTGTGCCCAACCACACATGAGGAAAGATTGTTGTTGAGTTCAATACACCTATAAATTTGTTTATGCTAGTGAGTAGCAATGCATGAGGTTTTCTATGCATTACTCTTAATGAAAATCCCATAGAACATGCTTTTCCCATTTAGATTTCCAATGTAAGAAAAAAATATTTGTTGTCTCATGGCATTAATGGTTGTGTATGCTTGATGTATTTATAGTTTTAATATGTTCTTACATTCTATGTAAACCACGAGAATTATAACAAAGCTACATTATAATCCTAGCTTTGTTCACTAGTTCAGATTCTATAGCCAATCTTGCAATTGCTTATTGCTGGGTGTTTATCATTTTGTTGTAGGTTTGTATGAGTACACAACATTTCAATTGGTTTTGATACCATACATGACAACATTGTTGCATTCACCCATTTGATCATTAGAGTATAGTTACAATGCTACCACATGTTTTCCATTTGATGTGTGGACAGGGCTTGCAACTTGAGAATAGATTTGTAGAGCCTTTGTTGAACAAAGGTATGTATACTAACACAAGTAGTCAAGTAGTGGACCAAATATGAAATAGAGCCATTATTCTTTATGCATGTCGGTGATTAGCAACAAAGAGCATTATTCATTTCTGTAAAGATCCATGTTGACGAAACAAACATGCCATAGGTGATTCAGGTGGATATTAAAGGCCACCCACTTGTTCCACTAATTCAAAATGGTTCCACATCTTGGCAGTTTTTCTACAGTTTTTTTGGGTCCCAAACTTATGGGGTCGTTTTGAGGCCCTAAACAACTTTTTTTTTGGTGCGGTAGCACCCAATAGAGAGGAAAAGGTGTGTATTGTGCCATTATGAATGTGTACTTCTCAACTAGACCTTTCCGACGGGCTACCAAGCACCCCAAACGAAGATCATATGCAAAAGTTACGTCCCCTGGAAGTTGATGTATCAACTAACCACATCGGGGCCCACAAACCTTTTGGCATTTCATCTTCTAGGGTTAGGGTTGTAACACCCCATTTTCTGCCATGGCTATAATTATGTTAAGACTTCATGTATTATGATTAATGAAGCATGTAATTATGTTTATGATAAGGAAACACCATACAACTGACTAAGAAGGAAACTTTGCAGTATTGGCCATGATACCACAAGTGGGACTGGTGAGGTGGAACCGGGAAGTTGTAATGAAGAAAATAGGAAGCTTGTTGAGCAATCTAGCCTACACCT